>JBBPTN010000088.1:38079-57702 GCA_038094075.1 Xerocomus spinulosus | reverse complement strand
GTTAAGTTTAGAAAAATCACCTTTGTGTTTTACATAACATCTAGCCCAAACACTAAATTCAAAGGATTTCATTCCTTTCATAGTATTATAATAATATTTTATAATGTTTTCGATACTTCTAGAGTTTGTAGTAACAACCGTGTGATATCTATTTTTAGATCTAGTTTTAATACCTAAGATACAACCTATAGCTGATAACACTATTAAATCTAATTTTTGAGTTATTTCAAACCCATGAACTATTCTATCTTTTGATTTATTTACAAGATAAAAACTTCCTTCTGCTTCAGTAAATCCTACTAACCATGCTTTGTACATTACCTTGTTAGCTTCATTAGCATTAGATACTGTGTTGTTAACTATTCCCCAAGCTGGTGAAATATAACCTTCGGGAATAACTTTTTTAACTAAATCAAACATTAATTTATCTTGTTCAGTTTTAGTTAAACTAGGGTCTTCTAAGATTCTATAAGCTTCTTTAAATTTCAAATAATTAAAATATTTAGAAGTTAATAATGGATAATTATCGAATATGGGAAATATAAAATTTACTAGTTTTTTTCTATCTCTAATTCTATAATTTACCATCTTAGTTTTAGTTTCTTTATTAATATTCCCTACACCTAACTGGCTTTTAATAAAATATAATAATCTCATGTTATATTCATGTTGAGATAACTTAAAAACTAAAGACCATTTTCCATTTTGATGTGCTATAGAAAATGTTCCATCACCATCAGTAAATCCTACTAACCATTGATAGAATAGTTCTTTATTCTGATTTAATGCTTGCGTTGTTATATTATTAGTGTTAGTTATATTAAATTTAGAAGGATGCTCTACATTAAGTCTCTGATGGGTAGAAAAACTTACCCAGGCAAATTGTCCCCATGACAGTAACATTTTTACCACCTTATTATAATAATAAAGTAGGTAGTTACTTACGTTGAGGAATTTAAAATTTAAGAAAGTAATAATATCAAAAAAATTCTTATTTAATCCTAATAATAATATAGAACTCTTGTTAATATCCTTTAAGTAATTATATACCTGAACATAATCATGTGTATTAAGACTTAACTCTGAACTAATGTATATGTTCCCTATTTTCATAATTAATAATATAATACTTATTACAATAAACATTATAAATGTATATTTATTGTTATATTCAATACTTTTTTTAATATTTATATTTTTTGTATACCACAATATAAATTTATTGGGCATATATTTATTAACTAATTTTGAGATAAATTCTATATTTTTTTTAAAAATAAATTGATTAAATATTACCATTAATAAAGTAATAATTAACAATAATTCTAATATTTCTAATAATAATATACCTTGTAATAATATTTCTAATGGTGCTTTATTGTCGTATGATTCTAAGGGGCTTTCGATCATAAACAAATCAGGACTAGGTATTCTTTCCGGACTGCTAAGTTCGGTATTTTTTATTGCTTCTCTAATATTAACAATTTTTACTATAGCTTTACCTAGTTCCGTACCCACTACTGTACCTGCCGCTGTAACTGTTGTTACTGTAGCTAAACCAGCTAATCTCTGTAAAGGAGGCATTCCGGAAGTAGCTTTTATAGTAGCTGCTGCTACACTACCTGTTGCTGCTCCAACTCCTAAATTAGGTGCTACATTTTCAGCAAATGTTTTAGCTGCTGTAGCTGTAGCTTGTATAATATTATTCGCAAGTGCTTTTTCAACTTTACCTGTATAATATTCTTTATCGTTACTTATTTGACTTTTTACTTCTATAATATCATTTGTATTTGTATTTGTATTACTACTATTATCTCCTTGACAACTAACTTCAAATATAAAATTTATATTAAAATAATTGCAAATTGAAATACCTATAAATAAAATAAGATTAAATATTATAAACTGTTGTAATATTCTAATATATTTATTTTTTGAAAATGCAAATTTATCTAATATTAAGGTAGATATCAGATAAGAAACTCCAAAAGACAGAATAAAACTAAATATACCTAAAACAGAGAAAGAGAATCCTTTAATAAAGTAAATAAACATAAAAACTAAAAAAGCTATATAAATAATATTTAAAAATATCTGTTTATATTTATTTTTATTTTTATTACTATTGTTATTATTTGTATTTTTAGAATAATTAGAATTATTATTTTTGTCATTATTTGTACTAAACAATCTTGAAAATTTTAAACTGAAACTTTTTTGCATCAAGTAGAGTTTATTATTTATTACATTACTGTAATAGGACAGCTTATCCCAAACCGTCCATCCTGTTCCTGCTCCTTGTTCTACTAAAGAACTTAATAATAATAAAATTAATGAAGGAGGTAATAACCAGAAACTAATATTATTTAATCTAGGGAATCAATAACCTTTAAGTAGTTTCCTACCCGGACGGACTATGTCTTCATCATTGTAATTGAATAACAATGAGCTTCGCGTGTAGTCTCTGAGGATCCTACTAAAATAAACATAAAATAGAGATATAACATATGAGAGGTTATAATGTTTAGTTTATTTATTGGTTTCCTGCATATTCTTCCCATGTATATATAATTTTTACGATTAACTCGGTCGAAATAACAACCTTATAATTTATATAAATTCAGTTAAGTGTATATATATCTGTTAACAAAGAAAATTATTCTTCTAATTCGAGAGATTCCATGCATATAGCGAAGTTATAATATAAGAATTCACACTCTTACACGGCATTCCCCTTTTTTTGTAAAAAATATATAATATTTTAATGTAAATTTTTTAAGTGGTCTCAATTAAAATATGTTCTTTTTAAATTCATGTTATTTTTAAAAATATCTATCTTAATAGTTCCTTGCTCAGTGTAATGACTTTTTTCTAAGATTAGATTAGCCGCTTTTTCCCAATCTTTATAATCTAGAAATTTAGATGAATATAAAGGGAAAGACGTAAAATAAGTTATAATAATTAATAAAGACTTATGATTAGATGCTGTTAAATTAAAATAATTATTACCAGTAGAAATTTGTTTTCTAATATTTAAATTGCAACCTAAAAATTCAGCAATTTCAGTTAAAACATCAAAATAGCTCTCTTTAGTTACAGGTTCATACATTCTTTGTTCTATTCTTAATCTACAAGAAATCTTTCTTTTTTTAGCATTATTTTCTAATTTAGTATGTTGAATAGAGAAACTTCCATCTGCATCTATAAAACCAGATAACCAACTGTCTTGATCTAAATTTCCTTTTTTTAAGGATAATTTTTTTATATTAGAACTGTGATTTTTATTAATTCAATCTATTAAATTATACAATTGAATTATTTTAGGTGTTCTTAACTCTCCATTTATACACTCAATTATTTTTTTAAGCCCTTTCACTGGTGAAACTACCAAAACACAAGCATTATCTTTAGGTCTATATCTTATAAATCCATAACCTATAATTTCAAGTAACTTTTTAGCTAATGGTTCATTTTTTAATCCAAAAGTTATGCAAAATCTTGGATTATGTTTATTTTTCGCATTATCTTTAGGTACTCAAATATGACCATCCCCCTCAAATAAACCAGCTAAATACGAATTCAATATAATAATATTATTTTTATTTTTCATTTCCATTTTTGTTATTTTGTTTTTTTACTTATTTCTTAAATTAATGTACATGTTAACAGAACTATTTGTGTAAGTGTTCAAATCTCCATAAATGTAACCAGATAAAGATAAAGTGATTATTAGTATTAAGATTAAAAATAAAATATAGATATTACTTATCTTTTTATCAAAATTAAATTTTAACACAATAAGTAATGTTAAAGAAATCATTACAATTATAGAAATATAATTAATTATCTTTAAATTAATTAATACATCTGTTATTAATTTAATAGGCACAAGATTTTCTGTAAGAATATTCGGATTATATGAAATATACCCGTTGATAAAATTATCTATATTAATAGTAAATTTGAAAAGAGCATAGGCATCAATACTTAACCCAAACATAATTATGAAAATACTAAACCATATTCATACAATACTTATTTGTTTATTTAACTTAATTATTTTATTTAAATAATATTCTAATTTTGCATTAAAATTATTACCTAATAGATTGGATAAATTTAAATTAATATATTTGTTAAAATATAATTTAAATACTAATTGTATTATTAATATATATATTATTCCCAAACAAACATAATTTATCATTTCTCCATTTAATAATAATTGTTGTAAAGGACTAATATGAGTTTCATCTATAAATTTGCTCGTATGTGAGCCTAAATCACTTATTGAAATAGGAGTTGTTTCTGCTCTTACTGCATCTCTGTTTGCAGCACTTATAGTTGAAGGACCTATCCCACCTACAAGACTAGCTCCAACTATTAAACCAGCTTTTTGTAAAGGTGGCATTCCAGTTTTTGCTACTGCTTTACTTACCGCTGCACTCACTCCAACCATTGTAACTCCCAAACCTATTTGACTTCCTATTGTACTTAATCCTTGCCCTATAGCTTTATCTGTATCTTTCTCAATTGTAACATGTCCATGTGTATGCAAATTGATCTCACTATTATCTTTAGCATAATTTATCATATCTATTGATAGGCTATAATAATAAGTAAGAATAATTATAGTAAACAATGTACAAACAAAATAAAATATCTGTAAGCATTTTATTGCTTTATTTTCAGATAATTTCCAATCACTTAAATACAGAAGTACAAAACTAAATGTAAATAAAGATGAACATATAAAATATAAATAAGATTTTATAACATCTATTAAAAAATTAAATTGTATAAATAAATAAGTAATTAAGACTAAACTTATTAAACCAAGTATTATAACTTCAACCTTGTTGCTACTTATTTTATTATATTGAATTCTATTGTTCTGAATCTTATTATATGTTGAATAATATCTTTTTTCTGAGAATTTCATTTTTTTATTATATATATTTTTTACAAAATGGTCCTTTTGTTTTGCCATATCAGGTGCCCCACATTGAACAGGTAATAAATAATTACCAAATCCACCTACAAGACCAGGCATAACCATGAAGAAAATCATTATGAAAGCGTGAGCACTAATTATTACATTAAATAATTGATGATCTCCTGATAATATTTGTACTCCTGGAGACATTAATTCCATTCTAATAAGAACAGAAAATGCAGTTCCAATCATACCTGCAAATATTGAAAAAATTAAGTAAAGTGTTCCTATTTCTTTAGCATTTGTAGAAAAAATCCAATTCAAATTTTATTTAAAATTTACTTCTTTAAAGTTTTTAAAAATAAAAACAGTCTAATTAAGCCCTATGGTATATATATTATATATGTTTTTTATGTTCTTTTAAATTCATAATAAATCGGAATAGAGGCGATTCGAACACCCAAGAGTTGCCCCAGAACAATTAGCAATTGCCTTATCTTTCCAAATGATTACTATTCCTATAATCACGATCAAAATGAAAGTATAAATTTGTATTATTATACGGATTATATATTATATGTTGTATCTTGATTAATTTCTTATCTTAATTTGTAGTCTTTACCAGATTTGAACTGGTACTATCATCGTGAAGGGATAATGTACTAACCATTATACTAAAAGACCCAGGTAAATTAATAATAAAAAAAAATGTGCGAATTTTGGGTTTGAACCAAAACTTACAGTTTATGAGACTATCGTGCAGACCTTTACACTATATCGCAGAATATATAATACCTATATAATAAATTATATATATATTTATTATATTGAACACTATCATTGAAACATCTATTACAAACAAAGAGACTCGAACTCTTAAGGAATTACTTCCACTCCTGCTTAAGAGGAGATTGTTTACCAAAATTTCAACATGTTTGCAAAGTTATATTATATATAGATATAATTTTGATATTCTCTTCTTTTAGTTAAAAATTTTAAGAATTTATAATACACTTGACTACAAAGATGATATACTATCAAATTAAGAGTTATTTAGGTATTAATCTTATCTATATAAATAATATAAAGTTATAGAAAAATAATAATACTATTAAATTAAGAGTTATTTAGGTATTATTTATAAATAATAATTCTATGATAAATTTTATAAGAAGATGTCAAGAGGAATTGAACCTCTGAATAAGGTATTAACAGTACCCCGCAATAACCACTCTGCCATAACACCATATATTAGATATAAATATATAATATTAATTAATCAAATGATATTTAATTATTTATATATGGTAGGCGCGACTCGAACACGCTTCTTCTCCCACCCAAAGGGAGCGATTAATCCAGTTCATCTTCTACCATTTTAATTACTCAACTCTTTTAAAAATTTTTATTAAAGATATTATACATCTAGCTTATTTTTAATTTTAAAGTTATTCTCATAAAACTTCCTGTTCCTATATTAAATCCTATCAAATTATTACTGATACATTTCCATTTCGAAAGGGATCATTTTACCTTTAAATTAAATAAATAATGCGTAAGGGGGTGTATTCCTCTATTCCATGGTAATCAGCCATTAAAATATGGAGAGGGGATTATATATACTAATTAAGATCTTCTGGATTTCTAATATATTACTCAAAATCTTCTTATGGGTTTATTTCCTTAATTAAAATTTTTAAGAAATATACAATGCCTTTCCTTTATCTTAATTGTTGGCATTTTCCAACTTTAGGAATATTATTATCGTAGGGTAAAATAGATGATTCAGCTTAGGGATTTCATTTGGAGATGGTGTAGATGATGTATTAACAGGTGAAGTTGAACTCTATGAATTAGCTGGTTTATTACCTAAAAGATCTACATTTAATTTAGAGGAATTTTTTTATCACTAAATAAATCAAATAAACTTTTAGAAACATTATTATAATTATTATTAGAGTTATTACTTGGAATATTTTTATAATTCCCTTAAAAATATCTAGAAATATCTGGATAATAATAAATACAACACCTGATATAACTACAACAAAAATTGCACCTTCTAATACTAATAAAATCTTGAATACATATTTTAAAGTAATGTATATAGGACTTTTAACTATATATCTAATAATTCTTATTAAATAAGAAATATACAGATATATTCCAGTTTTTGTCCATTTTAAATTACTTACTTTATTAAAATTGTTTACTAAATGGAATACTTTTTTCATATTATAAATTTTTCATAATTTACAAGGTATTTAACCTTAATTTACAAGGAATTATATTTTATTAAATATTTACCTTCTCTTTTAAGAGATAATCAATAAAATAATCAGTTAAAACGTTAATTAATTTATCTTCTTTAAATACTTTAATTATTTGTTGATTTTTAATTGATCTATCAAATTCAAATTTAAGATCTTTCTTTTTATCATAAACGATAGTTAAATTTTCATTACTATATATAATATTTCCAAATTTGAAAGGATCTATAGATAAAGGATAATTAATATTTCTGATCTTTACTGTTCTATTAATATTATCTTTTTTAATCTCTGAAGCTTCTTTAGTTACATTTTCAGGTAAATTTCCAGATAATACTCTATATTGCATAACAAAACCTTTAATTAAATTATCTTCATCTTTAGTAAGATAATGACTATAAACATTATTTAATCTATATCTAATTATATCAATTAAACTATTTAAACATTCTGGATTGTTTTTTATTGTTTTTAAAGCTTTTTCATTAGTTAATGTTCTAACTGAATCATCACTAAATTGAATTAAAAATTTAATCCAAATAGATTTATCTACCTCAATTTTATCAACAATATCTAACCAGAATTTATTAATAAATTCTATATAATTAGAATCTTTAATTAATACCTCTTCAGATAAATTCAGATAATAATCCTTAAAAAATCTACCTTTAGAACTAGATTTCTCTATTTTAGTATTTATATCCTTAATCTTAACTGTTATGATATTCTGATACTTTGTTTCTAAATTTTTATATTCACTTTCTAATAAATCTTTATATTGATTTTTAAATTTATTAAGATTCTGTAAAATTTTTAATTTAGTTTTAAGATTTTTAGCCTTATCTAATTTAATTTCTAAAGATTTAATTAAGTTTTCTAATTGTGTTAATAAAAAATTTTTATTGTTCATAATTGTTCCTAATATATTGTATAAAATAGCGAGTATTTCACTCAATAGCGAGTATTTCACTCAATAGCAAGTATTTCACTTTCAATGAAAATCAAATTTTCATCTTCTTTTAGATTTTAAAAAGAAATTATTTTTTTATTTTTCATTTTATTTTTTTTATTTATTTAAAATAATGGTAATAATATCTTATGAAAACTCTTTAATATTTGATACCTGCTATTAGGTTAGATACCTACTATAAAGTAACACAATTTATTGTTAATACTTGCTAATTTTAATTATGAAAAATTTAATGAAAAAAGTATTCCATTTAGTAAACAATTTTAATAAAGTAAGTAATTTGAAATGGACAAAAACTGGAATATATTTATATATCTCTTATTTAATAAGATTTATTAGATATATAGTTAGAAATCCAATTTATATTACTTTAAAATATATATTCAAAGTATTATTAGTGTTAGAGGGAGTTGTATTTGTTTCAATCTTTTATGATATGCCAACTTTTTATCCATTAGATAATATAAATAATCTATTTCTAAATTTCTTAAGATTTATTAGAGATAAAATTAATGAATTGTTAAAAGATAAGGTAACAGATATTATAGAGAAACCAAAAAATATTTCAGAAAAATATGATTTCAAGAATGAAGAATTAAAAGAGGAATCATCTAATTCTATAATTTATTGGTTCATTGGAATTTCAGTAGTTGTGATTGCTGGTTGTGTAATATTTCATTACTATCCTGAAATTACTAATTATTTTTATGGAGGTATTTCTGATAAAATATTTCCTAAAGTTCCAAGTAATGACCCAATAGATAATATCCAAGTATTAACCCCTGATTCAGTATCCTCTCCTGATAGTACAATTACTGGTGAAAATATAGTTAATGAGATTAACAATCAGATTAAGGAAAATAGAGCTTATAATGAATCTATTTCTCCTACAAATACTATCTCTTCTTCAAGTAATTCTTCACCAAATGAAACTCCAAAAGCATCAGTATCAAGTTTACCAACAGATTCTGAGGATTTGTAGATAGTTTGGATCACTTCTTTCCAGATGAAATTGAATATATTTCAAATAAAGAAGATTTTAAATATATACCAGAAAATGAGTATATAGATGATTTAATTGATTTGGAATAATAATTATAAATCCCTTAAATAGATTTAATTTAATGGTAAAATATTAAGGAGTAGCGAACCTTAAAAATATAAGTTCGAATCTTATAATCTATCTTATTATATTGATAAATATAATTTATTAATATTTAATCTAAAATTTTTAAAATTTTTAAAAGAGGTGAGAAAAAATTTCAATACCAACTATTTAAGAAATTATTAATACTTACTATTAGGTAAAATTCCTACTATTTTTTAATATATGATTTTTAATATATGATTTTTATATGGTTAGTTTTAAAGTTATTAGAATTTTCTACATATTTTTATTCTTTATATCTATTATTTATTTGGTTAATAAATTATTTATTTGGTTAATAAATTAGTAATATGAAAAGATTTATAGAAAATATTTTTAATTTTGTATATAAAGAAAGAAACACCCCTCTTAACTGTTATTTTATGAGTATTATTGGTTTAATCTTCGATGTTCCATTATTACATGGAATTTTATGAGATTTTAAATTTCTTTTTATAACTGTTCCTTTACACATTTCTTCTTTTTTATTATTGCTTATAAGTATTGGTATAATATGGCAAAAGAATTTAATAGATTAGAAAATAACTATAGAAACATTTTTCTATTTAGTTGAATTCTATCATTAATATTCTTATCATGGTTTGTAATATTTATAATTACCATGTTGCCTATTATTTTTACAATTTTTATTAAAATCATCCCCATCTACTTTTAGAGAAAATTTTGTAATAATCAATTTTTCTTAATAATATTCCTATAAATAAAGTATAAAATCCTTCTGATAATTTAAATACCAAATATTTAAATAATTAATTATTCCCAAATAAAATAATTCTTACAAATAAATAAGAACAATATAAAAATATTTTAAATCTCCTGCCATATATGTAATATAAACTAACCTATAAGAATATAACCTTCTTTAAACTAAAAGTAGTTTAACCTCATTACGGAGGGATAGATAGTTTAGGAATCGAACCTAATGTTATTTTTTAAACCCAATAAACATAATTTTATATTTCTAAAACAATTAAATTAAACGATTCTACTGTATTTTCCTTCTATTTAAAATCACAAACCATATTTTATCTATTTTCAGATAATATAAAATATACGCCCTATTACTTTACAAAATTTAACTATTACACATTGTCTTATTACATCTGCAATTCACAAAGATTTTTGCTACTTTTAGTTTTACAAAATGTAGAATATTAAAAATATCTTTAAATTATCTTATAATGGGGGGGGGCTTATTTAATTATTTATTCTTCACCAAAGGGATTGAGGTCTTTTAATTCAGAGTCAGGTATATTTACTTCTACTTCTTTACCTTTGATTGTGGGCATTTACTCGCTATTGGCGGTATGCTACTTTAAGATATCTGTTAACTAGGTAAAGGATAACTAACAGGGGTTGCTTTAGGAGTTTCCATATTAGCAGAGCTGATAATATTTCTAAGAGCTTATCTTTCTAAATCTGTTAATAATGTTTTATCCTCTTCTGTACTGTGATTTCCATCTTCTATTAAAGAATATCTTAGTGTTGATCTAACGGAGGTAGAGCTTGAACTTTTGCTATCAGCATCTCCACTAACTTTTATCCCAGTTATGTAAGTAAAGTTACTGCTACAAATTTATATACACACATACCAGAAACGAATGCTGTATAATTAATAGGGATTTTCTCTTTAACTTTATCTATTACAGGATTTATAATTTCATCTACATAAGGATTAAAGAAAAATAAAGCTGCACCACCTAAAATCATTAAAGGGATTGCCCAATTTTAATTTTTAGTTGTTTGTTGCATAGTTTTTCTAGAACTTTGCTTTCTTCCCAGATTTGTGGGTTATGAAGTCTTTAGGTTCACAAATTTCTTCCTCTTCTTCATTATAAACCCACTTAGAAACAAGATTTATGACCCATTTTAGAATTTCATTGCAATAGTTAATAACTTCATTTATCACCTCAAAATTAGAATTATGTAAAGATACCTTAAATAAATAAAGAATAGAGATAATAACACCAGCTAATTTTATAATAGAAATTAAATTACATTACTTAGTAAGTATTTTTCTAGACTTATATAATATCGAAGTTATTTATTTTTCATTAGATTCCTATATATTTTTTTCCTATGTGTGTGCTGTGCCCCTATTTTACTGTATATGGAGGCAAGAGTTTAAAAAGTGTACTGTAAAAATTTTATTATAAATTTCACGATTATATATTTATAAATCGTAAGGAATATCCTGATCAAGGAATGATCTCTATCTTTTAAAATAAAAAGTTGACAAATGCTATTCCAATTTAGCTAAAGATGCTTTCCAATGTAGTATTGGTTCTTTCTTATGGAGGATAATTAATACAAATATACAAGTAAAGAGATTCGAACTCTTAGTGCTTAGTAGCATAAATGCCTAAGATTTACCCGGTTACCTGTGATTTCGGTATACTTGTTTTATAGGGAGTAGAGTAATCGAAACTCTGTCTGTAAAGTGTAAATTTACTGCTAAACCACTCAGCTAACCCCCTAAATTTTAAATAGTTAATTTATTTTTTTATTTCTATAAGATTCTAACTAATTATATTAAATATAATTACTATTATTTTAAAACGGGAGGGGTTATATACTCTACGTTTTATTTTTCAGCAGCACCTTCCAGTACGGCTACCTTGCTATGACTTTTGAGATGTTGCTCAATTTAATTCGTTGGGATCAGTTTTTTCTTAACAATCACGTTTATAAATTTAGAAAAGATCAGAATATAATATTACCATTGCGTAATATATAATCAAATAGCTAATAAGCGTATGCTATTTATCCTATTAAAGATAATCTATTCTTAAACTAATACTTCAATTTATTAAAAAATTTTTAATAGTTTAAAATTTGAAATTTGTACTAATTAATTAAGTATTTTAGTACTTAAAATTATTATTTGAATACTTGTATAAAGATTAATTTTATACTTTCTAACAAATAGATTGTAAATAAGAAAAATAAGAACAATGCACATCTTCCTTAAAATCAAGCTCCTTCCCAGCGACAGACGGTTAGTTCATCCTGAATGCTTAATTCACCGTTGCGTAATGATCAACGATTACTCGAAATTCCATTTTCATGCCACCGAGTTTCAGATGACAATCCAACTAATTTAATAGTTAACTTTATTTAATGATTAGCTCCTCCTTATTCCTTATTTAATTCAGAATATTATTTTCTAATTTATTTAGGGCAGAATTGCATCACTTTGTAAAAGTTTTTGTGGCACGTCTATAGCCCAGTTCATGAGGGCCATAATGACTTGTCTTAGCCCCAACTAGCATCTTATCAACACTATTATGTATTATGTATAAATTAATACTAGGGATTTCGTCCGTTTACGGATTTAACCAAACTTCTCACGACACGGACTGACGACAGCCATGCAACACCTGTATTCTTACAACAATTTACTTTATCTAAAAAGTAATTAGAAAATTACTTTTTCAATTAAATAAACATTAATAAGAATATACAAGAACTGGTAAGATTTTACGCGGATTATCGTATTAAATAACATGCTTCACTTCGTTTGCTTCAAGACCGACTAATTTTTTTGTTTTCAACTTTGCAGTCTTACTAACAAGGCGGAATGGTCATCGTGTTAACCTCGTCACTAATTTATATATTATAAAATTATAGATAATATATTATAAAATTATAGATAATATTATTTTTAATAACTACCATTCATCGTTGACTGAGAGAGATAATTAGGTCTCTAATCTAAGTTTCTTATTCTCCCCTTCGTTTCTGAGCGTCAATCTTAAGTAGATAAATAGCTTTAACCTTTAGTACTCCACATTATTATAAGTTGTCAGTCCCAATTAATTATGTTGTTTAGCTTACCCTCTTTTAGATTCTAGCTTTAATTAGAATATAATTTATATAGCTATAATAATTAATATTCTTTAAAGCCGCCTACACACCCTTTACGCCTGATTATGACGATTAACGTTTGCGTCTAAGGTCTTACCGAGTCTTCTGGCACCAAATTTAGACGACACTAATAGTAAGATTATATCATTATTTTATCTTACCTTATCTTAATATTAGATTTAAGATTTCAGTTAGCTAGTTCACTCTTGCGAGCATTGACTAATATTCTTGACTGCAGGTAATTAGTTTTACTTGGGGTATTTCAATCCCAATGTGGCCATATGTTCTGTCAAACTTGGCTTTTGATCGTAGACTTGGGAGGCCGTTACCACTACCAACTATCATAATCAAAGTAAATAGAATCCTAAAGCAGAAAATTTCCTTTTTAAAGTAAAATAGCTATTTTTACCTTAATCATTTATTTTCTAACCTATTAAAGTAAATTAATTAATATGCTTAATAAGTCAAATATTAATAAATTTATTAAATAATAATATTTTAGAAAATAACTATATTAATTGTATTCATTTTATTGAAGAATTAATATTGTGCTAAAATACTCATAAATTTTTTTAAAGACTTTTTTATTTTCTTTTCTGATTAATTATCTCCTATTTATGAAGACTTCTAGGGTATCTTATTTACTATACTCACCTCTACACCTTATTTCATAGAATAAATAAATTTACTATCAGAAATAACGATTTGCATGTCTTAAAACTACTGAATAACGTTCAATCGGAACCAAAATTAAATTCTTACTAAAAATTTGAACAATTAAATATTTAATTGTCTTATTATATATGTTTTCACAATATTTTATATCTCTTTTAAATTTTTAATATGAATAATAATTAAAACATAAAATTTCATTATTATTTATAACACGGGCACTGTCGGATTTGAACCGACGACTCTTTTGGAGTACTCGTTTTCAAGACGAGCGCCATAAACCAGACTAGGCGAAGTACCCTAAGATAAGAGGTGATTACTTATTATTTTCCGATTTTATAAAGAAAACAATCGATTAAGTATTCTTCTATAAGACCTATTACTTTTTTAGCTTCTCTTTTAGGTATATAAATTCTATATTGATTATTATAACCATTAGAATGCATTCTGCTTTCGATCCAAAATTTATTTTGTAAAACAGATTGTAAAATTCTTACTTCACTAGGTAAGAATGAATCGGTACTGATTCTAATTATTTCATCTCTTTTATCATAATGACCATCTCACATAATCCAATAAGCTAAACTTCTAGGTGTTAATAAATCTTCAATATTTTGTGGTATAATTTTCTTATTTCTTCCATTAATTTTAATATACCAATAAGGATAAATTTCTGCAAAGTAAGGAAAGGTTAAAGTTATAAATTTATAAGCATAATAAGTTTTATAATATTTCTTATTACTATGTGATCTTATATTAGGTCCTGTTCTAACTAAAGGACTAAAAATACTATATAAATGATCTATAAATTCTTTATTAGCTTGAACAAATTCTATATTAGCACTTTTAGGTGTTTTACATAAATAAGCATCACCTAATAACATACCGGTTATTACTTATTTCATTTCTGAGGTGATCATAATATCATCTTCTTTTTTTTTTAAATAAAATTTTAATTTAAAGTACCCTTTATACGAATTATTGGTTTTTTTAAGACCGAAGGGAATTGAACCCTTATAATATCCATTATGAGCGAACTGCATTGACCAATTATGCTACAGTCTTACAAATTAGTATGTTATTATAAATTAAGTTATATTCATAGTCTTTTATTTATTAATATATCCTTATATTTAAATCTAATCTCAATAATTGAAGAGTTTAGGAATCGAACCTAATGTGGTCTAAGACCAATTCTTTTACAGAGAATCACCATTACCAATCGGATCACCTCTCCTTCAAAAGAATATAAATTATAAACTTCTTTTAAGTTTAGGTTTATAATATTAGAATAAATTAAATATAAATATAAATTAAAACTTATCTATTCATAGATAAATAAGAAAAAGGAGGGGAGGGTTAACTAAAATAGCAGATTAAATCAGAATAACGGTAATAAGGTTATTCATGAGTATTAGTTAATGATATAGCTCCAGATCCTATTTCTAATATGAATCCTATAGTTAATACAAAGAAGAAGATTAAACCTATTACAAATCCATAAGTACTTACTTGATACAAAGTTACAGCTAAAGGAAATAATAATAAAATTTCTAAATCAAAAACTAAGAATAACATAGCCACAATATAGAAATGAATTTGGAAAGTTGATCTAGTCTGTCCTTCAATAGCTAAGAAACCACATTCATAAGCTGATGCTTTAGCTTCATAAGCGTTTTTAGGTGCTAACAAAAGATTTAAAGCTAATAAAATACCAGCTAAAACTGGAACAAGAACAAATAATGTCATTATATTACTATTCATGATATATTATAAAATAATAATATTGATAGTAACTGTACACTATTTAAAATTATTGTTGGTTTAATTAAGAATAATAATATTCCTAAAGTTAAACTAGATATTAAGAAACTATGAAGATTATTTAATACTAATTCATTACTTTCTGTAGTATTTGTGTTAGTATTTGTTTCTTTTGTGTGTAATACTCTTATTATTTTTATGTAATATGATGCACTTATTACACTTGTTAATATAGCTACAATAGTTATAAAATAATATTGACTATCGATAGCAGAATATAATACATAGTATTTAGAGAAGAAACCAATTAAAGGAGGAACTCCAGCCATTGAGAATAAACAAATAGTTAAACTTAAACTTAACATAGGATTATGGAAAAATTGACCTTTTAATTGAGATATAAAATTAATATCGGAATTAATTAAATTATTATTAATTAAGTAATTCTTATTAATAACATACCCAAATGCTAATAAAATTAAGAATACATTTAAATTTGTTAAACTATATTGAATTATATAAAAATATAAAGCTTCTACTGAACTAGCTGAATTTATAGCTAAAGCAATTAAAATAAATCCAACATGAGAAATAGTACTATAAGCCAATAATCTTTTTATTCTAATTTGTGATAATCCTACAACTGTACCTATTATTAATGATAATAAAGCACTTAATAATAATAAATGTTTAATTTCTAAAATTTTATAATTAGCAAAATTTAAGAAAAATGCTGGTAAAAATTCAATATTATCTAATACTAATAAAGAGGTTGATAAATTTAATCCATTTATTATTTCAAATAGTAAGAATATTATAGATATTTTAGGCATTATAGTCAACCAAATTGTTACTATTGTTGGACTATTATCATAAACATCTGGAGCCCAATTATGTAAAGGTGCAGCTGCTATTTTAAATAATAAACCTAAAAATATAAATATAATTCCTAAAGTAATACCAAATGAAACCGGTTCATGGAATGTAAATACATGTAAAACAGAACTTATACTATATAAAGATTCAAAATTAGTAATTCCTGAATATGAGTAAATTAAAGCTATTCCTAATAGTATCACACAAGATGATAATCCTCCTAATAAGAAATATTTTAACCCTGCTGCTGTTGCTGATTCTGATTCTCTATATAAAGTTGCTAATATATATACTCCAAATGATTGAAGTTCTAAACTTAAATACATTGAGATAAAATCTGAGGATGATAGTAATAATGAAGATCCTAAACTACTAAATATAACAATTAAGGAGTATTCAGTAGCTGGGTTCTTAACATAACTGAATTTATCTGATTCTAAATTAAAATTAGAATTATTTTTGTAACTATTTTTTAATAGATGTAAATTAAATATAGGCCAAGCTGTTAATATTAAAGAACCTGTTATATATATAAAAATATCTATTATTTGTGATGTAACAGTCACATGGAATAAACCACTATATATACCTAAACCTGATTCAATTGATTGAACATATAAGGAATTTAAAGATAAACCTGCGGCATAAATAAATATAATAGCAGTTAACCTAACAAATAAATTAGGAGACAAATTAATTCTGATAGAGGGAATGGCAATAGCCACAATTAATATTAATAAACTAATAAAAACCATTAAAACCTTAAATACCCTTAAAAATAAATTAATATTAATTTAATAAACTATAATTTTATTAATTATTAATCTTTATACTTTTATATTTAATGTAATAAGACATTGATAATGTAACACTAATGTCAGTATATAATAATATTTTATTAATTGGAGGGGTTTTAATTATTAAATCTATTTGGTTAAAATTTTCTACTAAGTTATTCTGTTTTCTATTGTTTAATATTCTGAGTGTATCTAATAATATTAGAATTTAGACTTTCTTGATATAAATATAGTAGCTACCATTGCTAATAATAATAATATACTCATAATTAATAATAAAGATGCACCATATGTATATAAATTATGTCCTATAGCTTCAACTTGTGAAAAGTTAGAAATAGTTATATCAGCGATAGAAGGATTAAATACAGTTAATACATTAACTAAATAAGAGTTATTAACTGATAAGAATAAACTATTAATAATGTTAGTAAAATCAAAGAACATAGAAATAATAGAAACATTGTTTATTTGGAAAGGTAATACAGTAAATATTATATAAATAAATAAGGAACCTATAGCTAATGCTAATGGAAAATTTTGTGTATATTGAGATCCTGTTTCTAAAATATCAGTTAATTTTATATTAATCATCATTATTACAAATAAGAATAATACTGTAATAGCTCCAACATATAATAAAATGTAGGAAATTCCAATAAATTCCACACCTAATAAAATTAAATAACCAGCAATATTAAAGAAAACTGAGATTAAATATATAACAGCTAACACAGGATTAGTAGAAGTTATAACTAATAAACCAGAAAGAATAGCACCAAAAGCTAAAATGTTTAATAACAAATTTTTCATATATATAAAATAAATTTTATGCCTACGTTTATCGTTCGTAATACTTTTCATATTACAACTAAAGGCTGAATTCAATAGATATTAATACAATGGTACTAATACTTATGTAGGTTTTACCTTGAATTTGTGTCCTAAATTTAATATTTAAATCTTAATAAAGGCAGAGTTCCTTAAGAACAAAAATCAAAAGATGTGAATAAATATAGTATGAATTAAAAATTATAATAAAATATATTCACGTACTTATAAATCTTTTTATAAGTATTTAATCGCTATTACTTGCGAATAATTAGGAAAAAGGGATAAATTGCTATTTTATTCTATTATTTAATAAGATTATAAATATAACATAGAATAATATATAGTAATATAAATTAATACATAGTAATATAAATTATAAGAGTTAAATAAATCTATTTATTCCCTTATTTTAAATAATTACTTAAATATAATCCTGTAGATACAGATATACTAAATGATCCTCTTCTATTTTTATTTGAAAATCTTGCTGTTTCAACCAATACTGCTTTTTTTCTTGCTAAGCTTCCAATTTTTTCAGTTTTTACTGTTTTTCTTGGTACTATTTTTTGGGTTGGGAATCTTCCTGCAAATTTTATAGTTAAACCTGTTAAATAACCAGGTATTACAGAAAATCTTTTTCTTTGAATATTAGCAGTAGGTTTAGTAATTATAGTAGATTTATATATTTTACTTAATAATCTTCTAATTTTAAAATTTTCAGAGAAATAAGATAATAAATTAGCAATAATATTAGGATCATAGAAAGGATAATGTAATCTAATTAATTCTAATTGAACAGGTTTATTAAATATTTTACTTAATAACTGAGATAAAATCTTTAATTTATTATTATAAATATTTAAAAACATAGAATTATTCTGTAATTTATAGATATTATTATCTTCAGAATAATGAATAGGTTTATTATATTGAATAAATCCGCTATTAAAAATTATTTTTATTCTTTTTTGAGCTTCAATATCTGACATTTTTAATGATTCATTTCTTTGAATTATTGTATCAATTATTTTTTTTATTTGTTTTGATGGCATAGTTAAATTTTTTATTACTTCTTTTTGATCATTAAAACTTAATTTATTAAATAATTTTATAAATTTTTGTTTAGAATTAAAATAGGTAGATTTAAATGATTTAGTTATTTCTTTTTTAGTTTTATAGTCTAACTTATTTGTTAATTTATTAATTATATTTTGACTCCATTTTGCTTTCATATGTCTAGATAATTTAACATCTGGATAAAAAAATAATTGTATAAATATTTTATCATTTATATAAGATATTCTTGGTTGACTAATTAAGCATCTCATTGATATAAAAGCTGAATGTAATAAAGTATATATATTTTTTACTAATCTGGTATTATTTAAATTAAATTTATATATATTATTTTTACTTACTGCTAAATCAGGATAATATTTACTAATTAATCTTATATAATTAATATTTTT
>JBBPTN010000088.1:0-38069 GCA_038094075.1 Xerocomus spinulosus | reverse complement strand
TATTCTTAGAATTATTATTAACTAATAAATTTAAAGGAAATTTAATATTATTAATAATATTATTTTCAATATATTTATTAGTGTTATTATCATTAATTTTTCTACTTATATTATGTAATTTTGAATCTGTATCAATTATAGATTGTGTACCCAATTGTTCTTTTCTTACATTTACTAAATTTAAAGAATTATTTAATTTTTTAAAATTTTTTATTTCTTTACTATAAAATTGTAAACTTTTTAGTTTTCTTCTGAAAAATGAAATTTTGGTTTTAGAGCTATTCTTAAAGAAACCATTTAAATTACCTACTACATATGAAGGATTATGCTCTGTTCCTTTATATTTTGGATTCGTAGACATTGATAAATATAATTTTTGTTTTAAACTTGAATAGAATAAAGGAATTATTTTTCCTAAGTTTCTTTGATTATTTACCATTTTTTTTAAATTTTAGAGTTATTTTACTAACCTGTTTAATACATCGAAAAAATATAAATAAAGTTAATTAATTTATAATAATACGTAACATATTATATATACTTTATTTACTTATTTAATAATCCATTAAATACTAAGAATAATAATGTTAATATATGGGATACTATACAATATAAAAATTATTAAAATTAAAGCTGAAAAGAATAAATACTAACTAAATTTTTAGTGTTGAATATATATAAATTATATTAATGCAAATTTGTATCCTTAATACAAATAAATTATATTTGTCAGCTCATACTTTTATATTGTAATAAAATAATATTACATTAAATAGTTTTATCTAAAAAATTATAATTGATAATTATTTTCAATAATAAACTTATATATTTATATATAAATTATACTATCTAATAGATAAATTAATATTTTTAATAAGTAAGGAGGGGATAAACATTATATAACAAATTATTAATAAACTTAGAACTAAAATAAATAGTTATAATCTAATATATATATAATCATATTATTAGATATTATATAATATAGTTGATACTGATATATGTATTGATTCTAATATTACATTAGGGAATATTCCTAATAATATAGTAGGTATTAATAAAGAAATTAAAATAATAAATTCTCTTCTAGTGATATCTAATACAATTACATTATTCATATTAGGTGAATAAGTTCCATAAGATATTCTATTGTATAAGAATATTGAATAACAAGCAGATAATACTATACCTGTAGCTCCTAGAGCTGATACTATTGGATTAACTTCCCATATTCCAATTAAAGATAATTGTTCACCTAAGAAATTTAAACTTAAAGGGATACCTGTGTTACATAATGTAAAAATAAAGAATAATATAGTAAAAATAGGCATATAAGTAGCTAAACCTCTTATGTATTTAATAACTCTAGTACCTGTTCTTTCATAAATAATTCCACCAACACAAATGAATAAAGCTGGTGAAACAAAACCATGAGCTAAAGCCAATAATATAGCTCCTTCGATACCTTGAATATTATTAGAGAATAAACCTAATATAACTACACTCATATGAGCAATACTTGAATAAGCAATAAGAGTTTTAGTATCTTGTTGAATAATTGTAGTTAAAGAAGCATAAATTAAAGTAATAATAGCTACAGTTTGAACTAAAGGACCAAAATAATTTGTAGCATCAGGTAATAAATTAATTAATATTCTAATATAACCATATGTAGCAAATTTTAATATAGTAGCAGCTAATAAAATAGATCCAGCTAAAGGACTATCAGCATGAGCTCTATATAGCCAACCTGTGAAAGGCCATAAAGGAGTTTTTATAGCAAAAGCTAAGAAAAAGGCTAACCATAAAATTTTTTGTGCATCAGCATCAATTTCAACTAATGATAATAATTGAAAATCTGTAGTTCCTGCTAAATTAAAAATTTGTAAAATAGCTAATAGCATAAATAAAGAACCAAATAATGTATATAAGAAAAATAAATTAGCTGATCTAAATCTAAATTCTCCAGATCCATAAACAATTATTATAACAAATAATATAGGTAAAACACTTTCAAAGAATATATAAAATAATAATAAATCTAACACTAAAAATAAAGCTAATTGTAAAGTTTCTAAAATTAAGAAATAAATTAAAAAGAATTTCAAGTTAGAATTCATATTATAAGCATTAGAAATGATAGCAATAGGGGTAATGAAAGTAGTTAATAATACAAAATATAAAGATATACCATCAACACCAAAATTTAAATGCCCAAATGTTAAGTTATCAAATTCAGATACAAATTGAAACTGAGTTGTATTAGAATCGAAATTTAACCACAAGAAAATAGAAATTAGTAAATTAATTAAAGAAGTAGTAATAGCAATAGTTCTCATTTTAGAATTACTATTTAAAGTTTTTTCTTGAATAGATAAAATAAATAGAGAACCTATTATGGGAGTAATTAATAATAAAGTTAACATCTTTTTTATGTTTTGTTATTTATTGTGTGTATTTATTTCCTAAATGTAGAATTTATTTATTAAATTATTATTAATAATTTGTATTTACTATAGTCAATATGTAATAATATTATGCTTTAATCCTTAGAATTTTAAGTCATCATAGATTAGACATTAACATTAGTAAAATAATTTATATGAAAAATTAATGTTTATAAGATAAACTAGGCAATAAAGAAAAGAATAAAGCTGATAAATATATAACAATTAATCTAAATTCAGATATGATACAAGTATCAAATAATAATGGAGCGAATACTAAGAATACTAAGGATAATATTCCTATTGTTATATATAGAGAATAAGTTGTTATTACTCCAGTATCTAATTTTGCTATGTTATTCGCAGTATTTTCTAATACAGAAGCTAATCCGTAAGGACCTAATAATTCAATTACTCCTCTATCTAATACTTTAGATATTGTATTTCCAGTTAATAACCCTGCAGAAATTATATAATAATTATAAATTACATCAAAGAAATATTTACCGTTAAGGAAAGTATAAATATTTCTACCTAAAGCAGAATCAGTTAAATTAATAATAAAATTAGGATATACGTGATATAAAAATATAGCACTAGTAGCACCTAATATAGATAATATAGTAGGCAATAATTTAATAATTAAAGGTAAACTAAATTCAGCTTCAATAATAGAGATATTATTAGGGTTAATAAAAATAGAATTAGCAAAGAAATCAGAACCTACTCCAACAAATAAATCAGAGAAAACAAATCCAAAGAATATACTAAATAAAGCTAAAATAAACAATGGAATAATAACTGCAAAGTTAGATTCATGAGAATTTAAATAAACATTTTTAATACCATTAGGAACAGTTAAGAACACTAAGCTTATTAGTCTGAATGAATAAAAAGCTGTTAATCCAGCAGTTAAACTACCTAAACTATAAGCATAGATTCCTGAAAAACTGTATTGTCCATAAGCTAATTCTATAATTAAATCTTTACTATAGAAACCTGTAAGCCATGGAGTAGCTAATAATGATAAAGATCCTACTAACATAGCTGTATAAGAAAATGGTAAGAATTTAATTAAACCTCCCATTTTTCTAATATCTTGCTCATCTGCGAAACTATGAATAACTGCTCCTGCTCCTAAGAATAATAATGCTTTAAAGAAAGCATGGTTTACTACATGCATTAAAGCAACGTTATATTGACTTAAACCTACTGCCATTACCATATAACCTAATTGAGATATTGTACTGAAAGCAATTATTCTCTTTAAGTCATTTTGTACTAAACCACAAGTAGCTGCAAAGAAAGCTGTACTTGCTCCAATTAAAGTTATTACTAATAAAGCAGTTGGACTATATTCTAATATCGCTGAAGATCTTATTAATAAATATAAACCAGCAGTAACTAGAGTTGCAGCATGTAATAAAGCACTAACAGGGGTAGGAGCTTCCATAGAACCAGGTAACCAAGAATGTAAAGGAATTTGAGCAGATTTAGCCATAGCACCCATTAATAATAATAAACTTATAACAGTAATAGCTGTTTCATTCATAAAAGGTGCTAAACTAAAAATTGTTGAATAATCCACAGATCCAAATAAAGCAAATAATGCAAAGAATCCTACACTTAATCCCATATCTCCTACTCTATTCATAGTTAAAGCCAATATAGCAGCTTTATTAGCTTGAATTCTAGTAAAATAGTAATTAATTAGTAAATAAGAAACTATACCAATACCTTCCCAACCTATGAACATTAAAAAATAATTAGCACCAGAAACTAATAATAACATGAAAAAAGTGAATAAAGATAAATAAGAGAAGAATCTTTGATTATGAGGATCTTCAGCTAAATAAGAAGTTGTATATATATGAATTAATGTCGATATATATAATACAGGAATAAACATAGATACAGTTAATTGATCAAATAGAAATTCCCATGAAATAGACATAAATTCGGAATCTATCCAATTAAATAAATAAACTGATACCGGTGATCCACATATACCTACCTCATAAAATGCTATAGTAGCTAATAAAGAAGAAATAGATAAACAAGAACATGTAATAATATGAGAACCAGTTATACCTATTTTTCTACCCATAAACCCAGCAACAAAAGATGCTAATAAAGGGAAAATTAAAATTGATAAGTACATAAATTTAAGATCTAATAGAAATATTTCCTCTTAATCTATAAAAAGCTACTAAAATACTTAAACCTATCACTGATTCTGCACCTGCTATTGAGATAATATAAATACTAAAAGTTTGTCCTATATTATCATCAAATCCAAATGAACTAATTAAAACTAATAAAGTAACAGCAAGAAGCATAATCTCTATAGCAATAATCATTAAGATTATATTTTTTCTATTTAAAATAAATCCTAAAATACCGATTAAAAATAATAATATTGATAGATTCATAAGTAATATAAAAGCTTTATTACCCTTAAGGACATTTAATAAATCTAATTATTTATAAAAATAATTATACATTTTATAATTTAATTACTTAATAAATAATTGAAAAAGTAAAATATATATATATTATATAATATACTTTTTAGTTAAAAAAAAATAAGTTAAAAACTTTACTTATTTTTAAAGTTACGAGAGAATGGTGATTAAAATCTAATTAGATTAGTTAATTAAAAATTAAGCTATTATTAATAATAGGTATTTAATATTACTAGTGTAATTATAATTTAAATTATAATCCTCCCCAGTAATATACAGCAATAAATAAGAATAACCAAACTATATCAACAAAATGCCAATATAAAATAGCAGATTCACAACCTTGATGATGAGTATTTGTTGTATGGTAATTTATAGTTCTAACTAATTGTACTACTATAAAGATAGTTCCTACTATTACATGGATACCATGTAAACCAGTTGAACAGAAGAAAGCACTTCCAAATACTGAATCTGAGATTGAGAAAGATGAATTAGCATATTCTAAATATTGTAAGAAAGTGAAAAGAACTGCAAATAAAACAGTTAATTCTAATCCTCTTAAAGTATCTTTTCTGTTTCCATTTATTAATGCATGGTGACCGTAAGTTACAAAAGCTCCTGAAGATACTAATAATATTGTATTTAATAATGGTATAGCAAAAGGATTTAAAGGTGTTATTCCTTGTGGTGGCCATACTCCTCCTATCTCAATGGCTGGTGATAAACTTGCATGAAAGAAAGCCCAGAAAATACTTAAGAAAGCGAATACCTCACTAACAACAAAAAGTAAGAATCCTATTTCTAACCCTTTTTTAACTTGTTTTGTATGATGCCCTCCTAAAGCAGCTTCATTACCAACATCTCTAAACCAGAAAGTCATTCCACCTAAAGTTAATATAAATCCTAATTCTAATATAAGATCTCCAGAATAGTAACCTTGCATATACATTACAGCTCCAATTGTTAAATTTAATAAAGCAAAACTTAACACTATAGGCCATGGAGACACCTCTACTAAATGATAAGGGAAAAATTGAAAATTATGTGATTTTATCATAATAAAATTAAATTTGGACCAAAATTATAAATTAAATAACAAAAAACATACTACGAATATAACATACAGTAAATAAAGATGAAATAAGCTATAAATACAATATAAAGTTATTATTGATTAATATAAATATTATTATTAATAATAACTGATATAGTTAGTATATATAATAATTAAAATATACTAATTATTGTATTTAATAAAACACATCATATTTATGTTTTTAGTAGATTGCTTAAGAATAATATAAATTAAATTATATTATATTATTCTTTTAATTAGATATTTTTATTTTTGAATAATTAATTATTTAATAATTTTGTAAATAATTATAATGTAATTATTAATAAGGAGGGGTTAAAAATAAAATATAAAAATATTAAAATATCAATATAGGATTTTAATGATTATTCAGTTGCTATATCTATTAAAGTATTTTCAACTAAACCTATTATAGGAACAATTATAACAAACCATGCAAAATACAAGAATGTAGATACTTGTCCAATTAATACAAAAGGTTCATTAGGATGTTGTGATCCAATCCACATTAAGATGAAGAAATTAAACACAAATAACCAGAAAGCTACTTTCATAGCTGGTCTAAATTGACTACCTCTTTGTCTTGAAACATCTACAATAGGTAATATCAATAAGATAAACAATGAACCAAACATAGCTAATACTCCTAATAATTTATTAGGTATTGATCTTAAAATAGCATAGAAGGGTAATAAGTACCATTCTGGTACAATACTTGCTGGTGTGCTCATAGGATTAGCTTCTATATAATTATCACTATGTCCTAATAAATTAGGGTAATAGAAAACCATTACAGATAAAGCTAAGAAGAAGAAGAATATAGTGATAAGATCTTTAAACATATAATAAGGGTGAATTGCATATCTATCACCATTTGATGAGATACCATTAGGGTTATTTGATCCAGGTGAATGTACTGCTATTAAGTGAGCTAGAGCTAAAGCTGCTAATAAAAATGGTAAGATATAATGTAATGAGAAAAATCTATTTAATGTTGCATTAGATACTGAGAATCCTCCCCAAATTAATTCAACTAAATCTTGTCCAAAAACAGGGATAGCACTTAATAAGTTAGTAATAACTGTAGCACCCCATAAACTCATTTGACCATAAGGTAATACATACATACTTACTTAGATTGTTAGGTAAACATTTCTAAGCTGAAATAACTTTAAATTCGTATATTCCATTGATTAAATAACTACTTAATTAATCAAAAGTTTCGACTGTGCATTAAGCATCATCTCAGACACCCATCAGTGACCCAGTCTGTCGCGATCATTCATATAACCGACGATCTTAAAGTATTAATCTTCTTTGATCGTTTTCACTGACATCGCCAAATAATCTTTATGTTAGACTATTCTATCTCTCCGTCGAGAAATACCACTTTAATCTTTATTTTTCTATGAAGATTACAAAAAGATTCTTACTAATGGGACTATGATTTAACAGAAAATATAATAAATGGTTAATGTAGGAATATATAATTATTCCTTCTTTTATGTAATAGAAATTAATATAGATAAATTATTGGAGGGGATTAAATTTATTTAAATATAATATCTATTTCATGAGGATAATTGTAATTTAAATCTTCTTCGTAATCTAAATCTTCTTAATAATCGATATTATTTACTGGGAGATAAATTAGAAGTAGTAGCTTTAGGTGTGGAATCTGGGGAAATTATTGGGGTAGAAAAAAGTTCATTAGAATAATCTAATAGGCCTTCCTCATTTGGTATGTGAGTTGGAACCTTTGGGAAGATTCTAATATAAATAGAACCATCTTCACCACCATTCTCTGGTCCAGGGATAAAATAATCGAATATATTTGGATAGAAATAAATTATAGTTCCTACCGCAATTATACCAACTGTAACACCAATCCACCAATAATAGGAATTATTACTATCAGCTGTAACTTTTTGTTCAAAATGAGTTTCGTGAATATCATAATCTTTACCTTCTATTTTTAGGTCTTTTTCACTTAGTATGGAATTTAACTTCTCTCTAATATATCTTAATATATTATTAAATAAGTTTTCTAATCCTTTAAAAATATCTTTTTTTTTAAGTTAGTTATGTCATAACATAAAGATAAATCATTGAAATATATAACAATTAATATTCCTTCTAGTATAATTAAAACATGAAGTATACATTTAATTATTTTATACAAAGGATTTGAAGAGATGTATTTCACAATTTTAATCACAAATCCGATATAAACAAAGATTCCCATCTTATAATGATCAAGATGTCTAAAAACATCATAATTTTTTATAAAAAGAAATATATCCTTAATTAAATCAACCATTGAAAGTACTAAATTTTTACATCTTATTAAAAATGAATAAGAATTACTCTGATCAAGCCCTAAAGAAATTTTATTAAATAAAAATTTTTCTCTCTTCTTAGAAATTTAATAAAAGTCAACTTTTTCAATAAATAA
Organism: Xerocomus spinulosus; assembly: GCA_038094075.1. Classification (NCBI taxonomy): domain Eukaryota; kingdom Fungi; phylum Basidiomycota; class Agaricomycetes; order Boletales; family Boletaceae; genus Xerocomus; species Xerocomus spinulosus. The sequence goes on along the minus strand of JBBPTN010000088.1, from coordinate 29,603 downwards.
ATAGAAAAATATTAAGTAAAGGAGGGGGGGTTATATCTAATCTTTTCCTTTATTTTGGTAGATCTTTAACTATCCATTTGGCTTTTACTAAACCTTTTTTTGTACTTAAAGCTCTTCTAATAGTCTTTTCATTACAATTTATAGATTTAGCTGCATCTAAAATAGTATTATATTTACCATAAACAGTTCCATTAAGATTAAATAAAATTACAGGTCTAGTATTAGAAATACATTTATTTTTAGTTTCGTCAGACATAGGAGATCTATTCAAAGCTTTTTCTCTCAACTTTTCTATTGTTTCAGATGATAGTTTTTTACCTCTATTTAAATCTCCTATCATTTTTCTTCTAGCATCACTAAAAAGATCTTTCATTCTTTGTCTGTCAACTTCAGTATGTTTATAACCAAAACTTGAACCTGCTTCAGTTAAAATATTATAATTGGGTAATAACAATTTTAAGTATCTATCTTCTAAATTCAATAATTCTTTATTATTTTCTTTTGTAATAATCTCAGGATATAAATCTAACACAATAAAAGCGAAATTTTCTAATCCATATTTTTTTACTGCTAATTTCACTACTTTACTACCTCTAAAATAGATCAAATGATTACTGAACCTAGCAAAAAATCTGTTAGTTGCAGCAGAACCTATATAATAATCTCCAGTAACTTTATTAACTATCATGTATATACCACTTAAACCTTTAGTTTGGTTCATTATTTCTTTTTTAGTTTTTTCTGAATCTAAGTCCTCATAAATATACACAGGATTTACTTCTAATTCTTTAATTATTGAATCTAATTTTTCTGAGCATAAAAGTCCACTACTTCCTACCGAAATTGAATTTTTTGTCCATGTCCAGTAATTTCTTTTATTGAATCCATCTAAAGAATATCTCGTCTTACCATTTAATTTATTATAATTCATTTTGCCTATACCATTTCCTGCTTTTATGTTTTTATTTCTGTTAAACCATTTTGGGCTATCTGTATAACCCAAGAAAGCAATAGCCATCATTAAGACTAAAATTATTACTCCTATTGACCAAGCTAAACTTCTAGGTGATTTATATGAACCATAATAAATATTTCTTCCTATATGTCCATATACAAAAATAAAGAAGAAAGAAGCAACATTAGCATGGATATATCTAATTAACCAACCATTATTAACATCTCTCATAATGTGTTCAACACTATTAAAAGCAAAATCTACATGTGGTTGATAATGCATAGCTAAAAAACATCCACTTAAGATTTGAATTACTAAACAAGTAGCTAATAATGATCCAAAATTCCATAAATATGAGATATTTGAAGGTTGAGGTGAATCTACTACATAAGAATTATATATTCTAAGTAAAGAATGACTTTTAAGTAATCTCATAATTAATTTATTTATATATATAATTATATTATTAAATTTAATAATTATCTAATGTTTTAATAATAATTAAATTAGCAGTTTGATTAAAATATAACTGACTAAAATATAAGATTTTTATTATTTAATATTTACTTTTTTATATAAGATTATAGTTTTAAAAATAATATAATTTGTATTCACTGTAACAATAATTCTTCTTATTATTATTATATTTTATTTTATTGAATTATAGATAATAATTGTTAAATATAAGCCCAAGAAGATTTGAACTTCTATGATTATCTCATCAAGATAACATTCTACCATTAAATTATAGGCTTATTAAATATTAAAGCAATTATATAATTAATTATTATAATTTATGTATGTACAATATACAGATAATTAATTAACTTCTTTTAAAAAATTTTTTAATACTAAGATAAAAGACAAAATTTACCTAATATAAGAAAAATTAAATATAATTGGAGGGATAATTAATATAAAAATTTTAAAAAGATCTACTTTTTAAGTGAATTTTGTAATAATTCTATTAAAGAGAAGTAAGTATTAGTATTTAAACTATTAGTAAGGTGCTATATCAAATGCTATTAATATACTTGGCACTAATATAATAAAGGCTACAGCTATAGGTAATAAATTTATCCAACATAAAGAAATTAATTGGTCGTATCTTAATCTAGGTAAAGTTGCTCTGAATAAAACAAATAAGAAACAGAACATACATGTTTTTAAACCTAAAATAATAGATTGAAGATTTATAAATGAACCATTAACTACTATTTCTGGTAGATTATATCCACCTAAGAATAATATAGCTGTTATACAACTAAATAAAACAATAGAAGAATATTCAGCTAAGAAGAAAAAGACAAAAGGAACAGAAGAGTGTTCAGTGAAGAAACCAGCTACTAATTCAGATTCAGCTTCTTGTAAATCAAAAGGTGTTCTACTTGTTTCAGCTAAAATAGAAATAAAATAGAATATGAATACGGGTGCTAATGGAACTATAAACCATATTGATTGTTGAACTTCGATAATAGTTGAATAATTAAATGAACCTGCTAATAAAACAATTATTAATATAGCTGAACTTAAAATTAATTCATATGATATCATAGCTGCTGTTGATCTTAATGACCCTAAAAAGGCATATTTTGAATTAGCTGACCATCCCGCAAATAAAATTCCATATACTCCTAATGAAGATAATGCTAACGTGTAAAAAATTCCTAAAGAAAAATCAAATAAAGTTAATCCTTGACCAAATGGTATTATTCCCCATCCTAATAAACTAAAAATTAAAGTAGAAACAGGTGCTAAATAAAATAATACTTTATTAGATTGACTTGGTATTACAGTTTCTTTCAAGATTAATTTTAGAGCATCCGCAAAAGGTTGTGCTACTCCATAATAACCTACAACTGTTGGACCTACTCTTCTTTGGTGAGCCGCTAATTGTTTTCTTTCTATTATTGTCATAAAAGCTACTGATAATAACATTGGTAATATAACTGCTAATACATCAATTAAATTAATTAATAAATTAACAATAGTCAAAAAATAATTATTTATCATAAAGTTATTATTATATAATATATTCTCATAATCTATCCTTAATTTTATATTCTTAATATAAATACAAAAAATAATTGTAATGTAAGTATCCATAATTAATACTACAAACAATATGATCTAAAATCATGATTAAGTTAAGTTAATATATATAAATTTATTACAAATTCATATTTAATAAATAAGATATAATTAATTATCTTAATACTATTATAAACTAATTATATTATATTAGTATTTTACACTGTGACAATATTTTTTCTAATTTAGATTCTCTTTTTATTATTCTCTTTTGGACTCGAACCAAAATTTACACTTTAGAAGAATGATGTTCTAACCATTGAACTAAGAGAATTTTGTATAAGAGAGTTAAGAAGGAATTGAACCTTTATTCTTTAAACTTTGCAGGTTTACTACAGAACCATCTGTAAACTTAACCCGTAATAAAATCTTTATATATTCTTATATGTTTATTTTGTTAAATACAATTATTAATAATTAAATTAACTACTTTTATATTTATATGTTTTTCTTTAATAATTATTATAGCTATTAATTAAGATTTTAAGAATAAAAGTGTAGATATAATTTTATCTACCCCCTTTTAATTAATAACTTAATCTTAGAATAATCTTACTATAATAAAATTCTTCCTCTATAATTATACTATTTTTTAAAAACTAAGAAAAGTAAAGATTACTAAAGTTTAACAAGACTAACTTAAAATCTTTACAACATATATTGAAGTATTTATTAATACAATAATATATATTTAATTTAAAACCCTAATTATCTCATTCAACGGTAAATAAGTTATTTATTTTATAAAAAATAAGATAAAATATTATTTATCTTATACTTTAGTATAAATACTAATGATATTTAAACTCAGTAGAGATAGTTCATTTAAGAGCCAAATAGAAAAGGAATATATTATATATGCCACAATTAATCCCATTTTATTTCGTAAATCAATTATCTTTTGCTTTATTAGCTATAATCTATTTAATTTTTATAATGTCTAAATCTGTATTACCTTATTTTACATTACAACAAGTAATAAGAGTATATATCACAAAATTAGCTAATAGTAATAAATAGTTAACAATTAAATAATAAGTAAAGCAAATTATATAAACTAAACCGATAAATAGAACAATAACTATTAATAAGATCACGTTTATAGCCCCCACCCCTCCTTTGAAAACATATTCTAAATAATACCATTCTTTAACATTCAAATTTATAAAAAATCAAATTAAAAAAATAGAAACACCCATATTAGATTTTAACTCTATTACAGATACTGTTTTTAATGAATTATTAAATTCTAATAACTGTAATAATGTAAAAATATTTATATATATGTATAATGAAAAAGAAAAAAATAACAAATTTTTTTATTTTAAGATTACAAAAAATATAAATAGATACACATTTAGAAATTATATTTATAAACAATATATTAATTTCGAGCTAAATTATTTAGATATTAAACCTAATAAATTTATAATTGAAATCCATTACAAAATCTAACATTCCATATTCCTTGATATATGTTTTTAACTACTTTAATATTATTTATATTAAAAATTATTTTTTGAATTATATTAAAAATTTAACATTCTTTTTAAACAGATTTATGAAATATTTTATAGAAATGTATTTAAACTGAGTTTATAAAGAAAGAAACACCCCTCTTAACTGTTATTTTATGAGTTTAACAGGGTTGTTTTTTGATGTTCCATTACTATACGGAATTTTATGAGATTTTAAATTTTTAAATTTCATTATTCCTTTACATTTCCTTTTATTTATTATTGCTTATAAGTATTGGTATAATATGGCAAAAGAATTTAATAGATTGGAATATAACTATATATTTCATTTTAGTTGAATTTTATCATTAATTATGTTAAGTTTAATTGAAATATTTATCTTCCCTTTACTAATTATATTTTTATATTAAAATCACCCCTCCAATTTACAAATTTATGATTAAAAGTAGTTGAAAATTTAAACTAATATAGGGCTTACTCAGACTTTTTTATTTAAAATAAAATTTATAGGAATATAATTAAGAAAAATGATTATTACAAAAATTTTACATTATATTTTTAATAAAATTACTTCTCACGAAAATATATTGGTTTTAATTTTTGATTCAGCTTTATTATGTGTGGTTATTTTGTCTTTTTCTTCTCATATAATATTATTATTCTCATTTATTTTAGATAAGATGAATAATATTTATTATGTTGATAATTTATGGTGTTTTATGAATGTTAATGAGACATCATCTACTAATACTACTATTATTCATAGTAATGATGGTTGGGCACAAGGTATAAAAAGTATTTTTATATATAGTACAGGTGCTCTTAGATTACATTTATTAAGAGGAGGTGGTACGCCTTTACAAAAAAGTTTTGTAATAAGTTCTACTGTTGTAGCTGATGCAGCTTCTACAGCTTTAAAAAATGCAATAAATGATCCTGAATATGTTGAAAAACATCTCAAAAGTTGGAAAAGAATATGGAATGGTGGTGATTCTGTAACATTTCATGTAGATAGTGATAGCGATACTTTATCTAATTTAAAAAAAATTAAATCTAATTTAATACCTGATGATTTAAATGAATTATCAGAAAGTTTATTAAATTCAATGATAAATTATTTAAAACCAATATTAGAACCTGTATCAGTAAATTATTCTAATGAAATTTTATCTAATCAAATCTATGGAATTAGTATAATATTATTTATATTATCAATATTAATAATCATATTATTAATAGCATTTATCAGTAATATAATAATATTTGTCTATACAGATAAATTAATTAATCTATTTACTAATAAATATATTAGATGGTATATTTCATTTAATAAAAAAATAATAGGTATAGAAATTTGTTGTATAGGTTTTAGTTTATTATATTTTATGTTTTATTTATCTTATGGAATACATTTTATAGCAACGCATCCAATTATATTTTCCTAATTAAATTTTAATTATTAAAAATTTTTATTAATTAGCCCCCCTCCATAAAATATACCATTCTTTAAACAAAAAAAATTATGAACAACATCGCATTACAATTAAAAAGCAAAATCTCTAATCTTGAAATTAAATTATCTAAAACAAAAAATTTAAAAACTAAATTAGATATTTTAAATGAAATTAACTTATTAAAATCAGAATTAAATAACCTATTAGAAATAGAACATAAAGCAATTGAAATAGAACATAAAGCAATTGAAATAGAACATAAAGCAATTGAAATAGAACATAAAGCAATTGAATCTAAATATAAAGCAATTGAATCTAAATATAAAGCAATTGTATCCGATAAAATTAGGGATATTAATAAACAAATTGATAAATCTTCAAGAGGTAAATTCATGACTGATTATTTTTATGATTTAACCAAAGAAATTTTAATATCTGATTCTAATTATATAGATTTTATTAATAAATTTTGGAATGATAAAATAGCCAATTTAGATCCTAGCCAATCAGTAATAGTAAGATTTATGGTACAAATGCCTGATACCTCAGCTAGAACTTTAAATAAAACTGAAATTATTAGAAATACACCCGAAGATTTACAAAGCTTTAAAGAAATAATTAAATATAATCTTAATAATATTTATGAACATTATTTAACTAAAGAGGAAGATAATATGATAATTGGTTTTATTATGAAATATAAAATCTTTTCTTCTAAAAAAATAAATGAGACTATTACTAAGAAAGCTATTTCTATTAAGAAAGGAAGAATTAATAGAACCGTAAAAATCAGAAATATTAATTATCCTTTATCAACTAATACAATAGATTTTGGAGACATTCAATATAAGGAAAATGGTTTAACTTATGTAATAAATACTGTTAAAAATTTAAAATACGAGTTTGAAAGAACAAGTGATCAACAAATAATTAAAGTTTTTAAAGAAGATAAATTAATTAATACAATAAAGGATTATTTCATTGATTTAGAAAATAATTTATTCAAAAGAACTTATAATAATTTATTTTATTGGATTAAAGATGGAAAAGTAATCTTAAAAAGTAAAGAATATAATCCTAAATTTATTAAGAAAACTTTCATTGATAAAAAGTTTACTGATAATATTTATACAGGAGATATTGAAACTTTAACTAAAGTTGATAATAATGGAAAAAGATTCTTTGAACCTTATGCATTATCTTATTATAACGGAATAAAAGCTAAAAATTACTATATTGATGATTATAATAATTGGAAGGAAATGATGTATAAATATTGGGATGATTTATTTAATTTAAATTTTGATAATACTGATATTTATTTCCATAACTTATCTGGTTTTGATGCAATTTTCATTTTGGAGCCTATTCTTAATATGGAAGGGGTTTCTTCTGAAATTATGTTAAGAGATGATAAATTTATTTGTATAACCATTAAAAAAGGTAAATCTTCTATTAATATTAAAGATTCTTTATTAATTCTACCTGGTTCTTTATCTAACCTTTCAAAAAGTTTTAAAATCAATACACCTAAAGAGATATTTCCTAGAAAATTATTTGAAAAGGAAACATTTTCAGCTGATTATGTATCAGAAATAGTACCTGATTATAATAAATATTTTAATAAATCAGAAGTTTCCTTAGAAGATTATAATAACTATTGCAACAATTTTAAAGGTAAGAAATGGTCTTTGAAAGATGAAACTTTGAAATATGTGGATATTGATTGCATTGCTTTATATGAAATTTTAATTAAATTTGGTAATATGATCTTTGAGAAATGGAATATTGATATAAAAAATACACCTACTCTGCCTGCTTTATGTTTTAAAATTTATAGAACAAAATATATGCCAAAGAATACTATTCCTATTGTAACTGGTATTCCTTATAGAGATATTAAACAATCTTATACAGGAGGATCCACCGATATGTATATTCCATATGGAGAAAATATTTGGTGTTACGATATTAATTCATTATACCCTACTGCTATGAAAAATTTTAAATATCCTGTTGGTAAATTCTTATCTTTTGAAAATTTAAATTCTTTAAATTGGTCTGCTTTAGAAAAACTTCTAAATAAAGAATTATTTGGATTCCTTGAAGCTAAAATAGATTGTCCTTTATCAATAAAACATCCAATATTACAAATTAGAAGAGAAATATCTAATAATAATTTAAGAACATTCTCCCCTGTTGGAACATTTACAGGTTGGTTTCATACAGAAGAATTAAAAGAGGCTATAAAATTAGGATATCAAATAGAAATAATTTCTGGTTACCTATTCGATGATGCAGAAATCTTTAATGATTATATAGATGATTTATATAAAATTAAAACTGATGCCGATAAAAATAAGGATCAGGTATGGAGATTAATCTCTAAGAATTTAATGAATTCTTTATATGGTAGATTTGGAATGGATCAATATTTAATAAATAATATTGTAGTTGATAAAGATGACTCTTTATTTAATAATATTATTGATCAGATTGAGTTAGAAGATATTATCGAATTTGATAGTAAATTATTAATCCAAGCTCTTCCTAAAAATTATGATACAATATATTATCAAGAAAATTTAGATCTTAATATTTCTATTCCAATAGCTTCCTCTGTTACCGCATATTCAAGGCTATTAATGGCAAAGTATAAAAATAATGATCAATATAATTTACATTATACTGATACTGATAGTCTATATATTAGTTTTAAAAATATTGCGGATAAAATCAATTTTGAAAGTAAATATGTGGATCCTTTAAAGTTAGGATATCTAAAAATCGAAAACCTTAAAATAGAAGGTGAATTTAAACCTTATGAAAGATTCTATTTTTTAGGATCAAAGTTTTATGTGGGAATATTTGATAATGAAATAGATTTCTCAAGTAAAACAAAAATTAGAGGATTACAAAAAGCCTATAGATCAATGATAAATGAAAAAGATATAAAATCATTGTTAGAATATAATAGAAAACCAATAAAAATTCAAACAATGAAATGGTATAAAGATCTCTCAACTTCAAAAATAATTGTTGAACATAGACCTTACCACTTAGATATTGCAAGTTCAAAAAGATCTTTAGTTTATAAATATATCTCAGATAATAATATTTCATTGATAAATACCTTTCCAATAATTATGAATAATAATAAAATTGAATATAAAGGAGATTATTTTATGAAAGATAATAAAATATATAAAGAAATATAAATCCCCTCCGTTTAATAACTAATTTCTTAAAAGATTTAGAATAAATATAATAAATCCCCTCCAATATTTAATAAAGTTCTTTAATTGTTTATTCGGTTAATAAGAAAGTTCTTTAATTTAATGGTAAAATAATTCTTTTCCTAATGAATCAATATGGGTTCGATTCCTATAAGAATTTAATTTGTTAAAGATAATCAAATTTATTAAATATTTTATCCAGGTAAAGATGGTTTTAATAAAATAATTTATTAAATATTTATTATGTATTCTAGTTGAATTAAAAAATAATTTATCAAGATGGTAGAAAAGTTATTCAATATTTTTTTTTTAATGGTAAATATTGATTCTTAAGGTATTCTTGATGGTTAAATGGTTAAAAATAGAGATATTTAGATCTTTATAAGTGTTTCTATCACACTATCTAATTAAAACAAAAAATACAATTTTCTATTTAAAATAAAATTTAGAAAAGGAAAATAATTAATAATTTATTATTTTGAAGGCTTAAAGTTAAAAAGAGAATATTGAGCATATATTTAATTTAGCCTTTTTAAAAAGTGAATGAGATATACATACGAGTAATCAGACTCGAACTGATCACATCTACTTGGAAGGTAGAGGTTATACCAACTTAACTATACTCGTTAAATAATAGATTATATCACTCTTTTAATTGAAAATTTATTGGATATAAAATATAAGATACCCTTTTTAAACAGAGGGGAGTTAAAATAAGATATAATAAAATTATACTTTAATTTTAATTATGAGTATAATAATAAGAAAGCAATCATTAATGAGAATAATCCTGTAGCTTCGGCTAAGGCGAATCCTAAAATTGCATAACCGAATAATTGTCCTCTTAATTGAGGGTTTCTAGCTGTAGAAGCGATTAATGAAGCAAAGATTTGTCCGATACCTAATCCGGCACCAATTAAACCTGAGCAAGCTAATCCAGCACCGATGAATTTTGCAGCTGCTAACATAAGTATTAAAAATTATATAATTTAAAGATAGTGTCTGACGTATATTATAATTTAAATAATATTACTCTTTTATTTAGTGTTAATTAAATTTATAATAGTATCTTATTTATATTAGTTAATTTTATCGAGTCCTACCAGATTCGAACTGGTACCTTACTAAGCGACAATTAGAAACTCTACCTATTTAAGCTAAGGACCCTTTATTAACAAGAGCAAGGCGACTCGAACACCTAACAACGATTTTGGAGATCATTATATTACCAATTATACTATGCTCTTTAATTTAAAGAATAACTACACTTCAATAATAAAAAGTATATTAATACAAATAATAATTATTACAAAGGAAGCAAAGAGATTCGAACTCTCAACCGTTTCATTAAAAGTGAAACACTCTACCTTTTGAGTTATACTTCCAGCTTATATTACTTTCAACTTAGGGAAGATATATATATATAAATATATTAAGATATCAGAGTATTACTCTATTCTTGAGTTACCCCGATTCGAACGAGGAAATTCTTCGCCAAAGGAAGACGTTTTGCCAATTATACTATAACTCATAAACAAAACATTAGTATATTTAATTCTTTTTTATCTTTATATAACTCTTTTATTTTATATGCCTAAAGGTGGACTTGAACCGCCAACGACTTATTACAAGTAAGTTATTTTACCAATTAAACTATTCAGGCTTCTATAACTTATTTTATTCAATTTAAGTGACAAATGCCTCGGAATGGAGTTGAACCACTGTCTTTCGATCTTCAGTCGAACGCTTTAACCCTTAAGCAACCGAAGCTTGTAAACATTATATTATAGTTTATATAGTATGGAGAAAGATAGACTCGAACTATCATTACAGTAGTGCAAGTACAGTTGATTACCAATTATCAGATTTCCCCTTAATTTTTCCTAAAATACAATTTAAAATAAATCAATTATAAATCTCTTTTAATGAAATAATCAATAAATAATTATTGTAAAAGATAAATTTCCAATCTAAAGGAAAATTAACTTAGATATAGTATATTCTTAATTAATTAGTATATTAAATCGATAATAGTCGATAATAGAAGGGGAGCAAATTACTATTATTCTAATTTTATTAAAAAATCAATATAAGAAATATTATAATTACATTGAATCTACCCAAGCTAAGTAATCTTGTACTGATACAGCTTCTACAGCTATAGGCATAAATCCATGCCATGTACCACAAATTTCTGAACATTGACCATAAAAAGTACCTGTTCTTTCAGCTAAGATTGAACATTGATTTAATCTACCAGGTGTAGCATCAATTTTGATTCCTAATGATGGAACAGCAAAACTATGGATTACATCTGCTCCAGTCACAATCAATCTTATGTGGCAATCTACAGGGAGAATCATTTTATTATCTACATCTAATAATCTAAATTGACCTAATTCTAAATCTGATTCAGGTATCATGTATGAATCAAATTCAATAGATTGTCCACTTTCTGTTACATAATCACTATATTCGTATGACCAATACCATTGATGACCTACTACTTTAATTGTTATAGTAGGTGAAGTAACTTCATCTAATAAATATAGTAATCTAAAACTAGGAAAGGCTATTACTGTTAAAATTAAAGCTGGTGTTATAGTCCAGATTAATTCTATTAAAGTTCCATGGTTAAGATATTTATGTACGATTGGTGAATTTTTATAACTGTAGAAGTATACTATAGATCCTAAAGCCCAGAAAACTCCTACACAAATAACAATTAAATAAAAGAAAATAGAATTATGTAAATCGATAATACCTGTAAAGGCTGGAGAAGCAGAGTCTTGGAATCCAATTTGCCAAGGTTGAGGTGCATCATTATATAAAGTATTAAAAATTGAGATGTTTTGTAACATTGTTTGTATTTTAAATTTTAAATTAATCAGTCTTAGTCTTTCAGTATAAATTTTAATACTGCGTATTTTTCCTTATATATTTAATATCTAAATATTCTATGATAGAAAAATTTAAATAAAATTAGGTACTGCTAAGATTTATCTTAATCAATTCTTTTATTAAAAATTATCTGAATCTTTAAATAAAAATTATTTTTAATAAAATCGAAGAATAAATGATTTGTTCCTTTTAACAAAATAAAATTAAGAAAATTTATCTTAATTTCTTATATTATTAATAATAACTATTATAAAATAGTTTATATTTAATAAATAGAGTAATAATATAGGTATTTACCTATTTACTTTTTACAAATATTATTTTATTTTTTGACAACCTAAAACATCAAGTCTATTTTAAAAATTAGTAATGCTAAACTTACGATTTTACAATCAATTCATTTGCATCCTATCTAAGAAATGATCTATTTCTTTATTTATGAATTTTTAATCTCTTTGTGTATTACTACAAATATTGTAATATACATAAATATTTAAATACTCTCTATCAATATAGAATAACTATAGTATAAAATTGTAGTATATATATTTTATACCGATTACAAGAAATGATTCTTATTAGGAAGTAATAATAACCACTCGTGATAGTTTACAAAGATAAATTCATTGATAGTATCTAGGGGATAGATTCGAACTTGATATACTTTCAGTAATTATCTAATATGTTTGTGGCTACCCAACTATGCAAAGTTTTATAATTTGATTAAGTTTATTAATTAACTTGATTACAAATTATTTAATATTACAATTGGTACACTAGAGAAACACAGCCTATTGGTCCTTTCGTACTAGAAGGTCTGCCCCTTTTTACTATTTGTCCCTCAAAAGGATAGGGACCATACTGACTCACGTCGTATTAACAATTTTGTTATCATAAAGTCATTTAAACTTTATTTCAGTAACTCACGCTACTGTTCAGACTATGTCATCGTTAATATTAATATTATATCTTTATTAACGCCGGATGTTCGTGTCAGGTTTATTGTTAGTAATACTCACCTATTAGTCGTTGAACCTTCTTGATAATCCAAAAATATTATTTCAATATTTTTTGTTTACTTTATACAAGCTCGGCTGCAAATTGACTTTAGAAATTAAAGTGTTCCTTGCAATTTATCCGGTTTTCCTTCAAAACTAACTATTTAATAAATTATCATTAAATTGAAGTTAGTTGGAGGGGGGCTTATTATATAACTAATAAAGGTAATAAAAATTTTTAAGTTAGATTCCAAGTCTATATAACATACTTGTTTCAAAATGAGGTAATAAAATTTCACTCCTCTTATAAAAATATTTTATCATTTTTTTATTAAATTTTATACGACGTATGTATAAGCTAATCTAATTTATTATTATTATATTACGCCACTATTAGTTATGAGTAAAATTAAACCCAACTCATGTAATTTTTTAATCGGCGAACAGCCGAACCCTTCCAAGGTTTTGCCCCTGGAGGATAAATTAAGTCGACATCGAGGTCCCAAACAGCCAGGACAATGTGTACTCTCGCTGGCTATTAGGCTGTTATCCCCAGCGTAACTTTTATCAATTGATCCCTGTCTATTCCATAATATAGCAAGGGGTCACTATGCCCTACTTACGTATCTGTGCGACTATTAAGTCTTTCAGTTAAGCATGCTTACCGTCATTGCACTATACAGAACCTTTCATGGTTCATTAACCTCCATTTAATGTCTAGCATACCTTATTATTGATTTATAATAATTGATTTTAAAGTAATTATTAATTTAATAATAATTAACTATATAAATTTATTTGTCAGAATATTTATTATTTTAATTTATAGTAAATATTATTTATTTTATCTATTTGGATGTACTTTGCTACTCTATTAAAGACGACCGCCCCAGTCAAACTGCCAACTAGTCAGCTATTTCTTATTAAATTTTCTAAGTAAGAAGATAAATACCAGTTCCACCTCAGACCTAAGGTTTTCCATAGATGTCAAATCGACTCCCTATTATCTGTATAACCGAGGTTATAAAACTTTTTATATGATAACTAGCTACAGTAAAGCTGCATGGGGTCTTCCCGTCCTCTTTGAGGTAACCCGCATCTGCACGGGTAATTCAATTTCACTGAGCAAGTTGTAGAGACAGTGAAGCCATCGTTAAATTATTGATACTGGACCACATTTAATGGCCAATTTATTTTGCTACCTTAGGCTTTTACTAATAAAATTAAGTGATTGTTTAATATGTAATTTTAAAAAGTAAATCTTTATTTTTCAATAAAGTTTGGACTATATCATCAAATATTATTAATTGTAACAAAATAAAAAGATTTGCTCGATTATCTAGTCTCTGAGGGCTATTAATTTAATCAGATAAGTTTTCAAAGAGAGGGGAGTATATTACATACCATATTCTAAGAATAAAAAGAAGATTTTTATTAAATCTTTATGATAATTAACGTTCTTTTTTTCAAAATAATCTTCTTTATTTTCAATTATTTCAAGAATTTCTGGTAGTGATATTTTTCTGCTTTTACCTTTACCTTCTAAAGTATAGGCTAAAGTAACTAATTCTATTAATTTATTTTTTATCTTTTTGTCCACCTTCTGAAGATTGTAATACAATATATTTAAAAATATAATATTCTTTTTTTTACAACTAAATGGTTGAACATAAGTTTCTAAAAAGGTAATACACATTCAATTATTTGTTTATAACCTTTCAAAGTATAAACATAAATATCTGGAGATCCTGATTTTTCTACAATTGAACCACAATTAAAAAGTTATTTAAACGAATTCAATATATCTAATCCATTTTTATGTTGAGTCACATTAAATGTTGGTTGAATATTTATTCCATATTTAAAGTTTTTATTAACAGAAATAGAAACAGAATTAGAACCTTCTCCTTCTATGAAACCACCTAAATAATAAAGATAATTAGTATTTTTGATATCTCTTATCATGATTTGTTTATTTTTTTAATTAAATAATAATAATTTAATACTGTCCGATTAAGCCCTATATTTTATATATTTTCAAATATTTTATATTCCTCTTTTAGTAACAAATTAAGATATTTTATTATCAAATTTTAATATTCCCTGCTGATTGTCCATTGTAATATCTTTAAGATTTTCACTTTTTAATTATTATAAGTACTTAAAGCTTTAGGATGTTCCAGCATATCATCGAGTTTATTGAGGACCCTAAAGGAATTTTTATCAAATCCTCATAGTTAAGACCGCTATTAACCAATTTTTTGTAAAGAAACAGTTACCCATTATTATTACTTATTAATATGGCATTGGGCAAATCTCACTACCTATACTATTATTTTCATAATTGCAGATAGTTGTGTTTTTAGTAAACAGTCGGGGCTTCCGATTTTGTGCCACCATATAAGTAAATTATTAGGAGTAATTAACTTACTAAAATTCATGGTTCCTCTTCTTGTCGAACTTAGGAGGATAATTTGCCGAGTTCCTTAACAACTTTTAGCTCTACGCCTTAGTATTCTCTACCTACGAACCTGTGTCGGCTTAGGGTACGGTTGTGCTTAGAAACTATATTTAAATAAAACTAGCCTAAATCATAAAATTACTTATTAATCAGCTCTCACTTTATTAAAAAAATAATTTAACTTCTACTAATTTAGGATTTTTGCATATACAAATATAAATAATAAACATTAAATAATAATCAAATGACTAGTTTGATCTTATTTAAATAAATTTTATACTTTTTTTGATATAAAGATTTTAAAATATTCACTCTAAAATATATAAAATTATAAGACTAAATTAGAACATAGAATCAAAGTTTTCAAAACATCTTTTTCCTGGCCCAATAAATATAAAATTTACTATAATATTAAAAATTTAATACTACAATTATATATATATTCATATAATATAATACATGAACAATTCAATATTAAGTCTAATTAATTGTCTTAAGATTTATTAAACTTAATCTTCTATCCTTAAATTTACTTATAAGGAAATTCTATGTGTAAAATTTTATTCTCCAAGTGGACTTTCAAAGCTATACTCATCAGTCAAAACGTTGGTTTTGTACCTTAGAGACCGCATTAACATTAGTAGATTTAATCTTTAGCTAATAACCCTTTCGTATTCGGCGAGAAAGTTTAAACTTTCTTTTTACGTTACTCATGTCAGCATTCTCTCTTCAGATTCCTATAACATAAACAATGTAACACTGTCAATTTTAGGTTTGTATCCCTTTCTTAGAGGAATAGTTTATTTAAATTATCTGAATGTTCTACTACCTAGATTTTAAATAGAGATTATTAATCTATCTTTAAAATTAACACGATATCGGTTGATTATTTTAGACCCGTTAAATCTTCGGAGCAACAATCTAAGGGTTGATACGTTGATACACGTTCATTATAAGTAGCGACTACCAGGCTCACTTTTCAACTGCATTCAATTTGTAACTTCCTTTATTTCACTTAATAATCATTCGGGACCTTAATCAGTGTTCACGGCTGTTTCCGTCTTGACTATCCAACTTATCATGAATAGTCTGAATATCTACCATCTATTTATGTAATTCCGAGATTTATTTCCATTGGTAAGATTTTTAAGTCCCCGCAAATTAAACTCCTATTAAATTTTAATTAATATTTGTATGGAATTACCGTGCTGTACCTCCATAAATATTGAGTAGATGTCATACTAAAATATGTTTCGTAGAAAACCAGCTATCACCAGGTCAGATTGGCATTTCACCGCTTTCCAAAAATCTTCGGAGAATAATGCAACATTCACCCGTTCGATCCTTTATTAATCTGTTCTTGGAAAGATCACCTGGCTTCGGGTCTAATAGAAGTAACTTTCCCCATATTTTTATATAGTCGCTTTCGCTTAGGCTTTTAACCTTGCTACTCCTATTAACTTGCTGACCCATTATGCAAAAGGTACGCCATTGTCACGTTCCAAATTTATTTTGTGACTTTGACTGCTTATAGAGTTACTAATTCATGATCTATTTCACTGCGTGTTATTTACATTCGTTCGAACAATGTTCGATAAGAACTAATATTATTTGTATCTTTATTTCTTTTTTTACATCTAATATTATTCTACACTCTTTTCAACTTTTCCCTCACGGTACTTTTCACTATCGCTAAATTTATAAATACTTAGCCTTAGAGGATGGTTCCCCTATATTCCGACAAGTTTACTCTCATCGTACTTAAATAATAAAAATCTAACATATAAAATACAGGTCTCAATATGTTTCACCTTCTTAGTTGTAATCGTAATTACTATGTATAAATATATTAAAATATAATCTCAATATATTTCTCATATCTATCTATATTCTTCAAGCATTTATTTATTACAAAGAATAAAATTTTCGTTTATTAGTCATAATATTTAAATTATGTAAAATATACTATTTAGTTACATTCCACCATTAATTTTAAAGTTAATAAAAATTAATTTGACTAATTCATATATTTTTAACTTAATTTGATTTTAATTATACAAGCTATAAGTTAGAATCATTTCTTAAGTTTACTTTAAGGTTATAGTGACAATTTTTATTATAAGTTAGATTTTGGCTAATCCGATTTCACTCACCATTACTTTCGGAGTCTCGGTTGATTTCCTTTCCTTTCCTTATTGAAATGTTTTACTTCAGGAAGTTGTAATAAAAAGGTTTCCCTTAGGATTGTCTCATCTCGTAATTTTCTTATTTTTAATCAAAATTACATTTCTATAATTTTTCTTATTATAAGCAATATGTAGACTTTTGGCTATGGAGCCTCCTTTTATATAAATTTGCTAGTAATCCTTAATAACCCCTTTAAAATACTCATTAATTATTTTATAATTATTTGATGTTGTACAATATTGTCATCGATACTTTTATATTTTATATTGAAAAAACTTAACAATAAAGAATTAAAACTTAAAAGAGGTAGGATTAGTTTAATTGGTCAAAATGACGTCTTGTGGCGACGATGTTCAGAGTTCGAGTCTCTGATTCTACCCTTATATCTATAATATTTCATTTATTATAATTTTAAAGTAAATTTATATTTAATTATTACCGAAAAAAGGAATTGAACCTTTGTTTTACCATCATGAAGGGTACGTTCTACCGCTAAACTATTTCAGTAGAAAGTTATATATATACTAAATAACTTAGTAGTAATGAGTAAGAATAAGTATCTATAAGACAGTTTTTGTTAATATAATTTTTCTGATTTATCTTATATATAATTTATGTATTTATATTTTACCAGGTTAAATAAAGGGTTTTCTATTTTCAATAATTTAAATTATGCGTTTTAAATATTTAACAAACTTTAGTGTTAGATTTTATTATTTTTATTTAATTCTATATTTTCTCTAGGAATCCCACCAAATTACTTTGTATTTTTCACTAAAACTTTATTTTTAAATTAATAATTATTAATTTATACCTTGAACTTTCCTAAATTTATCTTGTGTTTTTAATGCTAAAGAATTAATAAGACACAATTAGTTTAAATCCCAGTTTTAGATTTCTAAACTCTCTTTTAAGAATAAAATTTCAATTTAATATTAAATTGTATCAAATAAGAATATCCTCGAAGGGGTGAAAAATAAATTTAAGATTAATGTAATTCGATAGCATCTTTAATGTAAGAACATACTAGAAGAACGAATACATAAGCCTGGATAAATGATACTGCTAATTCTAATCCTGTAATAGCTAAGAATAATGCAAATGGTAATAAAGTTAATACAAATATTATTAATCCTCCTGAGAACATTTTAAATAAGAATGTTGATAAGATTTTTAATAATGTGTGACCAGCTACCATATTTGCAAATAATCTTATACCTAATGAGAAAGCTCTAGCTAAATAACTAATTAATTCAATTAAAACTAATAAAGGAACTAAAGCTAAAGGTGTACCAGAAGGAATAAAGAAAGAGAAGAAGTGGATTTTATGAATAGATAAACCTAAAATAGTAACACCAATTAAGATAGTAAATGATAATCCTATTGAAACTATTATTGAAGTAGTAATAGTAAATGTATAAGGTATATTTCCTACTAAATTAGAACATAAAATAAATAAGAATAAAGAATAGATGAAAGGTAAATATACTTCTCTACCTATTTGATCTCTTACTATAGTATTAATACTTGCAAATAAACTTTCTAGTAAGATACTTTCTTTGTTTGGTATTAATTTCATTTTTTTATTAAAGTTTAAATTAGTTTTTTCTTTTCCACTATTTTGATGTATAAATAAAATAAGAGATAACACTAATACAGTGAATAAAGCTGAATTTGTAAGAGAAAAAGATGTATTAAAAAATAAAGGAGAATTGTAACTAGCTAAACTAACTACTTCAAATTGTTCTAATGGAGAATTTATAAATAAATTGTTTAAGTTTTTTAAAATCATATTTATATTATATACCTAATATTGTGTGCTTAGTTTTAATAAACACTTAATCTATATGAAAAAATTATGATTAAGATACTTATTCTTTTATTTAAAAAATTAAATTAATTAACAGTTGTATAACAACTCCTAGTTTAATAAATCTAACCAAAATGGTATAAAAGCCTAAGTAAAGCTAATATTATTATAAAAGATGAAATTTCTACATTATCTGTAACAGATAACAAAAGATTATTAATTTATGATAGTAATAATAATTTAACTGATACTAAACCAATAAAATTTATAATTTTAGTTTTTAAAAATTAAATTACATTTTTATTTTTCCTTTTATAGAAATTTCTTTCTATTAATTTTTTTAACTCTTTGAATCTAACTTACATTAATTTAAAGGGGTTTAATTAATTTAATTTGTAAAATCAATAAATAACATAATATTTAATATAGTTAATATAAATAACATTATAAATATTATAGTTAAATCTAAAATTAAATAATATCTTTGGAATTTTCTTCTTAATTCAATAAATTTATATATTCTAGGATATTTTTCTTTATTAAAATATTTTTCAATTAAATAATCACCAAAATATATAGCTATTAATGAAATTAAAGAAAAAGTAATAAAAACTATAGCACTTATATGAGTTAAAGCAATACTTTGGAAATAATTTAAATTTGTAATTTTAGAATGTATAATTTCAATAATATTAGAATCTATAATACTACTTTTTAAAGAATCATCTATTTTATCTATTATTTTCTCTAATTCTCTATTAATTTCTGAAATAGTTTTAGTTATTTCTGATACATCAGTATTATCATTTATAGCTTTATCTACTTTATTAGATAATTCAGTTAATCTATTATTAGTAAATTCATTATTTTTATTTATTATTTCTTCAAGTTTCTGCTCACTAATCTTTTTATATGCTAAATTATCTATTTCTGATATTAATTTTACATTTTTTTGTTGTTCAAGATGTAAATTCTCTCTTAATGAATTAATTTCAGATCTTTTAGAAAAGGTATTATAAAGTCCAAGAGTGAAACTAGCTACTGCTAAATGTTTTAAAATTTTATCTTTTAATGTCATTATTTTGTATATTTATATTATTCTTAATATTGTGTGCTTAGTTTTAATAAACACTTAATCTATATGAAAAAATTATGATTAAGATACTTATTCTTTTATTTTATAATTATATAAAAATATTTCGTTTAAATCAAAATCACCCAATGTAGGTTTATGAGGGATATAAACTTTAGTTCTTCTAATTTGTAAATAATCAACTTTCTTAGTATCATCTCTTTCAATTTGAGACCCATAATCGTTAATACTTTGTATATTTATCTCATTAAATATCTCAAGAAATGACTCAGTTAAATTTGCTTTAATAAATTCAAGTTTTTCTATATCATATAATTTCTCCATTAGATTTGGATGTGTACCGAAATAATCATGTATAGCTATTACAGGATTAGCATCATTTTCAAATGCAGTTCTAATTACATTAGATAAATGACTAGCATAAAGATAATGGATAATATTAGGAACAATAGCTGAACTCTGTTTATTCTTATTAGTTTATTTTAAACTCCTTCAGAATGTAGTGTAATAAATTAAATAGTGATCTAAAGGGCCTTCTATAATGTTAATAAATAACTATAATTAATATTATTTAAGGAGGGGATTTTATATTATATATATATAATATATATAGTAACAGTTAGTATTATATTTAATGTGTATAAATAACCATATAAAGTATAATCTTTTTTTATGTAAATAATTTTACAAAAAGAATAGAGAAATTCTTAATTTTTATAAAATAATAAATACCTGATAATAAAACATTAAAAAAAATGAATGGGAGTAATTTAATTATCTGTTGAATAATTTATTTCAATAATAGATTTTCAACTTTAGATTCTATATTTTATCCTTGAATTTTGTATATTTTTATATAGAAATTGTTTCTATATGTATATACGTAAATCAAATTTAATTATTAAGATTGTACAGGTAACATATTAAAGGCATGGAATGGTACTGGACTAGCTAATGACCATTCTAATGTATTAGCTGATTCTGCTTCACTATCATATTGAGACAATGATGTGAAATAAGCAGGTATAGCCCAAGGATTATTATTAACTTCTTTTCCATTAACGAAAATATCATAAATAATATAACCAAATAATACAGTAGCAACAACAGAAATTAAAGAACCGAAACTAGAGATAGCATTCCATCCAGCAAAAGCATCAGGATAATCAGGAATTCTTCTTGGCATTCCAGCAAGACCTAAAAAATGTTGAGGGAAGAAAGTTAAATTACAATTTGTCATTAATATTTCTATTAATGTTGGACTATTTCTTAAAATTTAATTATATTAAATTTCACATTCGTGTAGTCTCTGAGGATCCTACTAAATTAATTAAAGATTTATTATAGGAAATGAAGAATTAAGGAGTGGGGATAAATTATCCTATCTTATTATTTTATTCTTGGAAAGTCTCTATTTAAAGAAGAAATATTAATTGTTGAATCTGAGGAAGTTGAACTTATTGGGCTATTTTCACAGTCTATTAATAGATTGTTTTACCCTCCTTCGGGTCCTAAACTAAAATTAGTAGAGTAGTTAATGATATCCGGATAACAATAAATCAAGATTCCTGAAATAATAGCTACAACTATAATACCTGATATTAATACACAATAATTATTAATATTGGGTTTAGAAGTAGTATTATCTATAGGAGTATTTGTTGGTAGATCTAAATCTCCTACTTGTGAGTCGACTTGTTTAGTTATTAAGGAGTCTAACTTGTCTCTTATGTATACAATTATATCTTCGTAAAATTTTGCTACGAATTTGGCAAAACTATTAAAGTTACTTGTTCTAAAAATTACTGAAAAATCTAAGAAATATAAAATGATTAATTGCACCACCTAATATTGATAGAATGTCAAATACAAATCTCAAGAATTTGTAGATAGGATGAGAATTAACAAATTTTATAATTCCAATTAAATAAGAAATATAAGAAAAAATTCCTACTTTATTTGAATCAAGATGTTTAGCAATGTCGTAAGTTTTATACAAATTAATAATTTTTGTTAACATAATTTTATTTTAAGATAAAGATAGTGTATAACAGATAGGATGATTTAAATCCTGTCCTCTTTTAAAAATATTTGTTTACTTTTTTTCCTATTTTTAATTAATTTTTGGTTTCCTGCTAATTGTCCATTGTATCATCCATAAGATTTTTACTATCATAATAATAAATTTGATGAGTACTTAAGGCTTTAGGAGTTTCTAGCATATAGAATGTTGTTTACAAATATAAATATAAATATTTGGGGGCTATTTTCTAACTTCTCTAACATATACGAAGGTCTTTAGAATTTTTAGATCCTAATAAGATTAGAACGAATAACTATGTTTCAGAATGTATAAACCATTTTACACCGTCAATTAGGATTGGTTTCATATTATCTAAGTTTAATGAAATAGTAGAAAATCTTACCCTAAAATGTTGTCTAGTTGCATTGATGGAAGGAAATCTTAATATTTCACCATTTTCACTTTTCATAATTATTTTTGTTCCTCCAATACCATATTGCGGAGCCATTACACCTTTTTTACCATTATTATGATGTTCATGTTCACTAAAATATTTTTTTAAAGCCAAACTAGTTAATTTCTTTTGTTGTTCAGAAGCTTTTGTATTAAATCTTGGATGTAGTTTTCCTGCATGAACTAGTTTCAACTTAGCTATAGTCTCAGGAGAATGTTTAAATCCTTGGGATGAACCGGCTACTTTCAAGATATTATATTTAGGTTTATATAAATCCATATAATGTTGTTCCAAACCTAGGCAAAGACCCTCTTCCATACTACAATACTGTAAAATTAAGTATACAAAATTATCAGGGCCATATTTATTAATAGCTCTGGGTAAAGGTAATTTTACAAAATTTAAACTACTCATATGAACTCTGAATCTTCTAGCTAAATTTACACTGCTACCAATATAGCAAGCACCATCTATTAAATTAAAGAACATATAGACTCCAGCTTTACCCTTAGTATTTAACAGTATATCTAATTTTGAAATTTTAAGACCTATAAATTTAGCTTCTGCTTGGATATTGTTCAATTTTTCAGATATAATCTTCTTTTTCCCTTTACTAGTTTTAGGAAATTTAGGTGAAGGTAAATTACTAAATGTTTGATCCAAGGTTGAATCATCGATATCATTGTCATTTATATCTTTAAGATCTCCATCTACAATTTCATTTATAGAAATAGGTTTACTAAATAATCTAATTAAGTAAATCCAAGTCTGAACTATTTGATTAACCCCAACAAATAATGTCCAGAAGTGAACTTTACCTAATAATTCATTATATGTTCTACCTATTATTTTTGGAGCCCAGTAGTAGAAACCTGCAAATAAAGCAAATACAGCACCCATTGATAATACATAATGGAAGTGAGCAACTACATAGTAAGTCTTATATATTTTTATATATATGTGCATATATATATTATTATTATACATATTTATTAATATTCTATACAGAAAGAACTATAGTTAAAATTAATTTAGACATAAAAATGCATATAAATAACATTATTATACACCAAATTAGAATTAAATTTCTAGAAACAGACCATACTGAAATATATCTATTATAGGCATAATTTACAATTTTTTTTAGTTTTTCATTTTTTATATATTTATTTATATCTATTTTTTTCACCATAAAATAAGCAGTTAGTAAAACATTACTTAAAATTATAAGAAACCATATTTCTATATTTATGTACATATTTAAATCAGGAATTAAATTATAAGGATATTCTGAAAAATTAACATTATTATTATTATTAACAATTTTATTAATAGATTCAGACATATTATCTGGTATAAATTTATTTTTAATTTCTGAAGTTGGAGAAGATTGTAATATTTTATTGGCTGTTATATTAATAGCTTGAGCAGCTACTGAAGTACCTACAACTAAGACAGCTTTAGCTCCTATACTAGGGACATTTTTAGCTAATTCTAATCCTATTTTCATACCAGCAGCTGTAGAAAAAGCAGTAGAAGCAACTTGGGCAGCTTGTAGTGGGACACTAACCTCGGCAACAGGGTTTTTAATCTTAATTACTGAGTTACTTGCAACCACTGTAGCTCTATCTTGATTTTCACCAATATTTAATACTATTTCTCCTAAATTTCAATTAAAGTTTATAAACCCGTTATAGTGATAATAATGATAAATATCCATCAGTGTAATTATTCCTAATATAATTATAAATAATTTCCAAAATAAAGAAATATTTAATATTTTTCTACTAATATTATTTAATATATAAAGATTAACAAAATTTAAAAAATTTTTTCCAATAGAAATTCTATTTAAATATAACCAAACTTTACCTAAAACTAAACCAATTAAAAAACTATTTAATAGTCCAATTTGATAAAAATTTCTTTTTGTAAGACAGGTGATTATATCTTTATCTTCTATGAAATGATAAGAAAATTGTAAATTATTAACAGAAGAAATTTCTATAATAGAATCTTTAAAATTAAACATTTTTAAAGTCAATTTTTTAATAAATATTATATTATTCTTATCTCACGATAAGGATCGGACTATCTCTTATCTACTTATTAAACTTAATTAACGTTCGACTACCACATATAGTCTCTACAGATCCTACTCCTATTATTAATTTTATGTTATTGTCTTAAAACTTTTACATTAATTATTTTTATATAAATATAGTCATAGTATTTTAATTATTAATTAATAGTTTGGTTTCCACGGGATAGCCTTTTAAACTGTAGTATAGAAACTGCATTAATTTTTCTATTTAAAAGATTCCCCCGTTAGCAATAATTTACCAATAAAAATAAATTATTACCGATAAATTAATATATAAATTTATCATAGTGGTAAGACAACATGACACTATTTGAATTTTAAAAATTCTTTAATTTTAGTAAATGAAACTAATTTTTCACCAAGTAAAGGATAATCTGAGCAATGATTAATAATATCAATTAATATTGTTTTTCTATAAACTTCTATTAGCCAAAAATTATCATTAATGTTTCTTATCTGATTTAATACATTAAAGTGAGTTTTTATTTTTTCTATGATATATTTATCATTATTTTGTCCTATTGAAAAAGAATATATATTATTATTCTTTCTAATACTAAAACAACCTTCAGCTTCAATAAAACCAGATAACCATTCATTAAAATAACTATTATCAATTTTTAAACTAGGTTCATTAAATTTTATATATTTTACATTTCTGGTGTTTAAATACCATTCAACGTTATTTTGTTTGAAACATTCTAACATAAAATTTAGCTGAGATTTTAATCTAGAAGTCAATGGTGGATAATTGTTGAAGATTTCTATTATTTTATTTATTTGTTTTCTTCTATTTTCTACCCAAATCACAATTTTTTTATCACCAACCACTTTAACATTTCCCCCAATATAAGTTTTAAATAAATTTAACATTCTTATATTTTCAGGACAATATTTTAATTTGATTACTAATCTATATTGAAGATTTTTCTTCCTTCAATGGTTTACTTGAATACTTCCATCACCATCCATTAACCCTACTCAAAATTTATGGATGTAAAAAGGATCTTTTTTTATTCTATCATGTAATGCAATATCTAAACTAGCATTTGATAATACTACTCCTGTTAATCCACCTATTGTGAATAATGCTAAGAATCCTAAAGTAAATATTAATGGTGTAGTGAATCTTAAACTTCCACCATACAAAGTAGCTAACCAAGAGAATATTTTAATACCAGTAGGAACAGCAATAACCATAGTAGCAGCAGTAAAATAAGCTCTAGTATCTACATCTAATCCTACACTAAACATATGATGAGACCATACTAAGAATCCTAAAATTCCAATAGAGAACATAGCATAAACCATACCTAAGTAACCGAATATAGGTTTACCTGAGAAAGTTGATACTATATGGCTAACAATTCCGAAACCAGGAATAATTAAAATATAAACTTCAGGGTGACCAAAGAACCAGAAAAGATGTTGATATAATACAGGATCTCCACCTCCAGCTGGATCATAGAAACTTGTATTAAAATTTCTATCAGTTAATAACATAGTAATTGCCATTTTAGTTACTAATTACTATAGGATGAACTATTAAATAATGTAAGATAAAAGTCATGAAAAATAAAACAGTCAAAGAAATTACTCCTATTACTATTATATCTACCCTTGTTTTAAACACAACATATTTAATATACATTAAAGCATATTTGTTTGTAACTTTATTTAAGAAGTAATCTTTATTAAATAAAATAAATAAATTTAGGTAAAAATAAATAGTTAATAATATTAAAGCAACCACTAATACAAATAAACCCAGAATCATAATAAAATGAACATTTATTAATGTTTCTAAGGGAATAGTATGTTCGACTGGAGAAAACAAATCTCTAATAAAATCTAAATTAGAATTAAAATTAGAAGAATTTGGATTATGGATATTTTCAGGGTTTTCAAATGGATTAGTTCCTCTTTCAAAAGGTCCTGTTCCTTCTTGTCCTCCTCTAAATCTACCATTTATCATATAAAAATTATATTGATCAATCCAATAATTAGCTCTTTCTTCGTTAGTAGCTATATCTGCTAAAATGTTCCCTGCGTTTGCAATAGTAAGTCCTATTGTTCTAGTCAGAGGTTTTCTAGCAACTAAAGCAGCAACATTAGTAGAAAGATATCTAATTAATCTAGCATAATCCGGATTTTCTCTATTTCTAGGGATATTATCACTTGAATTATTATTATTATTATTATTTTCAGACATATTTAACACATAATCAAATTCTAAACTATGATAAGCTATATTATTAACAATAAATTCAATAATATAACTTACTTGATAAATTAATAAAAAAATTAATAAAATATCAATTTTACTTAAGTTGATTTTAGATTTAGAATAAAATATTATAAATAATAAACACCCTATAGTAAAAGGTTTAAATAAGATTAGACTAGTTAAATTTAACCAAATTAAGTAAGATTCTTTTGGTATAAATTTTGTTAAAGTCAAAACTTTTACTTAAACATTAAATTAGTAAAGTAAATTATGTTGATCTACAAGGCAAAGCCTTATGACTTTTAAAGTCTCTAGAAGCATCAACTTCTAGGTAGATACACTACCTTTCACAAGGTAGATCGGACTATATCTTATTTATCTAAGTTATAAAACTTGTTTAAATGATTCCAAGTAAAATCTGTTCTTCTATCGTTAATTTTTCCTTTAATTTCTTTTATTTTTTCTACCCCTTCTTTTTGCTTATGTTCACCTTTTTGAAAAAGAATTAAAACTTTTTCCCAATCTTTATAATCTAAGTATTTACTACTAAATAAAGGATAATTTTCTAAATAATTTACTAAAGCTAAATTACCTTTAAAACTAGTAGTTCTAACTCTAAATTGAGGATGTAAACTATTAATTCTGATAGCTTTCACATTAGTATGTAAAAGTTCAGCTATCAATTTTAAAAAAGCTAAGGTTGATTTACCTTTATGATCTTTTTGTATCTGAACTAATTCAAATTTACACTCAATTTTAGAATATTTAGAGATTGTAGTAGTTCTAATAGAAAAATGACCATCTGCATCTATAAACCCTGATAACCAACAATTATTTATTAAAGGTTCTTCATTTAAAGGTACTTTAATTATATTTAATCCTTTTTCAGTTGTATTTAACCAATCTATTAATAGATATAATGCATTTATTTTTGGAGTTTTCATATAACCATTTATTAAGTTTACTAATAATATTAGTCCTTTATAATTATTTATTGTTAAAACATAAGCATTCACTCCTTTTTTCTTATGCAAACTTCCATTATTTAATTCTTTTTGTATCATTAAAGCAAGTGGGAAGTCTTTTAAGTTAAATGAAATTTGTATTGAAGGATAATTTTTTTTCCCTTTATCAGATCTTTCTTTAGTAGGTACTATGATAGAACCATCACCTTCAATTAACCCTGCTAAATAAGAACCTAAATCTTTGGTTAATTTATTATTTTTTGTGTGTATAGTTTTTGAAGAGGTATGATTAACTGAGAAAAAACATTGATTTACTAAGTATTTACCACCCAGTATTTGTGGTGTACATAAAATCATAGAGTTATAACAGATAAATTCTGGCGTGTAGTCTCTGAGGATCCCCAATAAATCCAAATATAAAGGGTTTCCTGCTGATTGTGTCATATAATATCCATTTAATATGGAATTTGACAGTTTCCAGCATATAGCCAAATTTAAAGCTGGCACAATTGGTTTACCAGCTAATACTGGTAATGATAATAACAATAGAATTGCTGTTACAAAAATAGCCCATACAAATAATGGTAATTTATGTAAGCTCATTCCATTTGTTCTCATGTTTAATACTGTAGTTATGAAGTTTATTGCCCCTAACAATGAAGAGATACCTGCTAAGTGTAAACTAAAAATAGCTAAATCTACACTTCCACCTGAATGTGATTGAATAGATGATAATGGAGGATAACAATAATTGTTGGTAATCTCATGAATAAATAAAAATTCACTATCATTACTCGCTTTAGCTTTCACTAAAGATCGGACTATGTCTTCATCCTTCTAATTAAAATATAAACTTTTTTGTGCTAGTCCTTAAAATGCCATTATGGCAAATTAGGTGGGGTTATAAAATATAGATAATTTGGAGTAAAATAATAATTACGTTACCTCCAGTTACCACAGTTGCATGATGCTGGTGGTGGAATTAATTATATAATATAGTTGTTCCTAGTTTTCTACTTCTAATTTTATTTCTAATTTCGTTAAGTTTAGAAAAATCACCTTTGTGTTTTACATAACATCTAGCCCAAACACTAAATTCAAAGGATTTCATTCCTTTCATAGTATTATAATAATATTTTATAATGTTTTCGATACTTCTAGAGTTT
>JBBPTN010000087.1:0-57930 GCA_038094075.1 Xerocomus spinulosus | reverse complement strand
TCTTCTTCTTCTTCTTCTTCTTCACGCACCAACACATGTCTCGGAACCTTGTGCACTTCCTCGAGCGTAATCTCAGCTGGCTGGTGTCCTTGTTGAAGCGGGTACAGGTGTGACTGATGCACCACAGCCTGATCGCTGTTTGCGTCTCCGTTCACGCTTGGGGCCTGTCCGTGACTGGGTACTGTATGTCCCGCCGCCATGTTCGCACGTACCATAGCCCGCTCACAAATCGTACATCGGCAGTGATACAAGGGCGCGCATGCCTCTCGCCATACCTGTTTTGCATCACGTTCAATGGAATCCACAAGGCGGAAAAAAAAAAAAGAGTGAACACCCACGTTTTTAAACGACTCTAGGCTGTATTGTGCCATGTGTGCCAGCGTCAGGGGGACGTGTGGGATGGGATGAAGTAACCGCGGTGAAGGGAGAACGGGGGAAATGGGGATTGGAATGACCACCGAAGGCACGGGTTGTTTCCGGCCCGTCGCATCCCGCTCGCTCGCGCTCTTGTCCTTTTCGTGTGCAGGCGGCGGCGAGGGTGTTGTTTGCAGCGTCGTGGTGCTCAATACCGGGCTCGTCGTATGCGATCCGCCGCTGCGCGACGATGTACTGCTCGCCGAGTCTTCCTCCCGCTCCCGCTCTCGTTCGCCGCCGTCCCTTTCACGGCCACTGTTTCTTGCTGAAGTTTCTCGATCCCGATCCCGTTGTAAACCTCCACTGGCCCAATCTACACCGTCGAACCATACGCCAGGCGTCCTCAGTTCAGCCAATACTTCTTCCAATCCCATTCTGGAGACCCTCGTCGCCGGATCACCAGCACCAACAGCACCACTCGTCCATTCCATGACACACTTGCGTACGAGATTCGTCATCGCCGGAAGGAGAATCAATCGAAGTTGTTTTTGATATGCATGATAAGCTTGTTCGCAGAGCGCAAACGACGGCGGCGCGTGTGCACGAACCGTAGACAAGCGCGGATGAATGTCGTCGCCAGGTGCCAAAGAGTCGTTCGACGTGCGTGAGGTGGGCGAAGTAGGCGAGGCAGGCGACGTCGGGGACGTCGTCGCGGAAGCATACGTAGATGGGGGTGTCACCGTCCACGGACACGGGTGCACAGCTTCAACGCGAACCACGCGACGCGTGGTAAACCCTTCACGCACGCCTTCGTCTGGATCTGGCTCGCTCTCCGTTTCTTCGCCAGCGTCACGGACACCCCCGCCCGCGGGCCACGCATGGCCGTACCACTGATCGGCGGGATTGCACCAGTGCCCGTCGAGGATGCGTGTGCGTGCCCAGTCGGCAATGGCAAGTTCACGTACACCACCGGCATCCTCTGTCAAAGAGAGTAATTCTGGGTCTTCTTCCTCCTCGGAGACCTCGTACTCGGAGGAATACACCGATCTCGGGGAGGGCGATCGGGAACGTTGAATAGAACGCGGCGAAGGCGGGGACGGCGACGTGCTGCGACCGGGGCTCTCCACGTCACCAATGACGACGGGGAGTTGCGCAGCACCGGTACTAGACGAAATATGAGAAGAGCCATGGTCGACGGCCTGGTTGACGGCGGGAGTGTGCGGGGTGAAATCGACGCCCATGCCCTCGCCGGCCCAGCGTGTTGCTGCGACGGCCTGTTCCATGAGTTCTGGCATTTTGGTCTGGGAACGAAGCCAAAATTTTTCCCGCGCCACGGCGATCACTTCGGCAATGGACCCTTCGCCAAGATCAATAAACGCGTCGACGTTCTGACGCGTCTCCCAGTCTGCAGACGCGTACTTGGACGGAGGATATCGGGATTGGGCAACGCGATCTCTGATAGAAACGGAACGGGATGAGTTTTGAACAAAACGGGGACCTCCGACGGCTTCTCGGTCGCGAAGACTGGTCGAGATGCGTTGCCACAACCATTCGCCGCGACAAGAACGGCAAGTTGCATCGACGTTTGGCCAAGTGTCGTCGTCTTCGTTTTCCGCACAGCAAACCATGAGGGCGGGGTTGAGAGGGGTGTTGTAAGGGGTGTATGCAGAGACGCCCATGCCAAGCTGGGTTGGCTGGCCGTATGGCTGGTGGTAAGGTGTGAAACGAACGGTGTTTCCATACTGGGGGTCGGTCTCGGCAGGAGGGGCTTCACGGAGACATAGACCACAGAACGAATTTTTGCGGTGATCGCGGCAGAGGGTGACGGAGCCAAGCGTTGGGGTCATGTGGGTTCTCTTTGCGACGGCGAGACCGACGGAGGAAAAGGGAGAATTGATGCGACAGACGTAGCAGGTACGGGCGGACATTTGGCGAAAGTGACGATACGAGGACATTCGGTAGGAAAGCTGGGGATGCGCAGGGGTGGCGCCGCCGGGTGCGCTAGAGAGCGGCGGTTGAGGACGGATGTACTGATAGTGGGCAAGGACGTCATGAGGGTCGAGGACGGTGCAGGCTTTGGTCCAAAACAGGTGGGATTCGACTGAAATGGAGACGGACATGAGCGGGTTGGATGTACGGGGAATAAGCTGGATGCATACGCGCGACTTCCCAGGTTGGGGTGACCTGCATGAGCTTCTCGAGAGCGATGGCATCCCGAAAGGTGGTGTAGACAATTCTGGGATGCCAGAGTTCCTTCGCGTCCCAGGTGAGTGGGCAATAGCTGGTCGGTTGAAGGTCGAGGAGGTAGTGTGTCGCAATGGTCCTGATGACGGTGAGTTGGATATGAGGGAGGATGATGAAGTGGCGTCGACGTACCTGACGAGTTCTGGGGGCAATTGCTGCCAAGATCTGTGCGTAAACTTGCCTTTGTAGATGTGATCGCGGGGGGGAAATGTCGAGCTCGCTGTCGGGGACGACGAGGAAGGGGTCAAGTGAGCCGGGTGGATTATCATTTTGGCCCGCAGTGTGACCTGGCCGTGATTAGCGTACGAACGACAGCCGGGGGAAATCCAGATGCCTGTGACCACAGTGTCACATCACACATTCACACGGCAACAGCCACAACGCACGGACCATCCCTTCACGTGATGAGAACAATAACATATTATCTAATCTTATCTTATCTATGACAACAACAATAAAAATAAAATATATATATAATATAATCCCGTAACCATCTTGCATCCCTCCCTCGTCTTTTATTTATTTTCCATGGTTATCCACTGCCAACACATCAACGTCAGTTTTATTTCGCATCTCTTCATCCGTCGACAGCCCATGCAGGCCATGGCACCGCCATCACCCGCACCCTCACTTCCACCACCACCACCACCGCCAAAGGACATCCGGAGAGACATCATGAAACCCCTCCCGATTCCCCAACTCGACCACCTCGCAGACATTTCAGTCGCTGGCTCATCCGACCACCTTTTTTACCCTCCCAGCCCACCACCGCCTCACCAGACCAAGATCACACCCCAGCGCACACCCGTCTCACGTCCTCGTCTCACCCCCGAAGAACGCCACAAACGCAGACTCTCATGCCAGCGCCGTCGCGAACGCGAAGAACAAGACGCCATTCGTGAAGAACGCGAACGCCAAGCTCGTTGGAGACGCGAAAAGGAAGAGTCGGAGCAGAGAGCGCGCGAAGACGAGGAGCGCCGAAAAGCACTCCTCCAAGACCAGCTCCAACAAGCCGCTGCACGCAAGGCAAAAGAGGAGCGTGAAGCCAAGGCAGCAGAGGAACGTCGTCTTCAGGAAATCCAGGAACGTAAACGGGTGGAACGCGAGCGTAGATTACAATACACTCGTGAGGTACAAAAATGGCGACACGAACAGATTCGTCGCGCAGAGTCTCAGTCGAGCGAAAAGGAAGAGGAACGGAAACGAACTGTGGAAGAGAGGCGGTCTCGTCTTGCACGCTTGAGCGATGTCCTTCTCCAAGGCGACGCCTTCAACGGTTGGGTAACGATACAGACTCCCGACTATCTCGCGTGGAAACGTCGCTATTTCATGTTTGATCTCGCACATGGCCAGGTATCACTCTGTCGAAACCAGCGGGTATGTTCACTGGTTGTCACATCCCGCATATATTCACACCCATCCCAGGATTCGACTCGCTCCTTTGACCTTGTCGACCTAGACGGTCAAATCGAGAGTCTCAACGAATGGTATGAGGGATTCGAAGAACTGGAGGCCATCCCACACTCGTTTGCCATCAAGTTTGTCGACGGACGTACTTGGTGCCTTTATGCCGATACCGAACAAGACAAGGCGAGTTCTAATCGTTACCCAAGCAACGCACCGTCTTATTCCTTTTCGCAGGATCGGTTGCTGCTGCTTCTTAGTGAGGCAGCTGGTGTTATTATGTGATGTATGAAGATGATACCCTTTACATTGTAGCCATAGTACTGTATGTGTGTCAAGATACCAGTGTCACTCTTTGGAATGGATCATTACTATTGCTCCCTACGAGGCACCCGAAACTTGCAAGAAAGCCTTGTGCAAAACACAAACAATCGTTACCGTCAAGAGCGTCACAATGCCATCCTGTGCAATACCTTTATCGAGCGTACGTGTCAACTTAACCTACACACACCAAGGAACGCAGCAAACACGCACCGTGATTGACACCCTCGGAACCAGGGGCCAACAGCCCTGTAATGTTCAGGGCCTGCGTATTGTACGTCACACCTCCATATGTGCTCGTTCCTATCGCGCCCGCGACTAGATTGTCCCTGCATGCCCAAATTCCGACTAATCCCTATGAAAAAAAGGCGCGACATACCTGCCAATGTTGTACCCGTCCGGTACGACATTGTGGTGCTCCGTCTCAGGCTACGTCCACGACCACGATCAGCAACCCTCAAAACCCCGGCCACGTTCCTCACCTCTTCCTTGGACACCCTATCCAAAACCCATCAACACTCCAAACACAACAGGCAAACACACACGCGCACGCACGCTAAAAACAAGGCGCCACTGTCCGCCAACGTCCCATTCTGGCTATACACCCTATCCAAACCAAACCAAACCAATCAGATCAAACGTTTCAACCATCGCCGTACCCACCACGCTTTACCACACGCACCGAAAGTGGTTTCCCCCAATCAACGACTCCAAACACGTTCCAGCACCGACACTCCCATAATCCTGACGCAACTCGATCGTCTGGTCCACCCACCCGTTGCCATCGCCGAGGTTCGCCGGGAAGGGCGTCCCAAGGTGGATCCCAAAACATTCTACAGAGCTACCTCGCGTCGTTGGATGTTGTTGAGACGCACGCGAAGAGAAAGACGTACTAGCCGATCGCACGGGCGTAGTTGACGATGCCGTCTTTGGTCAACACCCCCTGCGAGCTCTCGCCCGAGATAATGACCTGTTCAACGGAGAATAGGGTGAGAGGTGTTGGAAGAAGGTTGAGGTGCGTACATTCAAGGGCTCGCCGTAGCCGTTTTCGGCATTGATGAGCATGGAGCCACCGCCGGGAGTAGGATCGTAAAAGGCGACGACGCCCTGCTCTGCATGGGGAGAGAAAAAGGACAAGAGTCGGCTCGTCAGAGCCAGGATAGCCTGGAGAGTGCGCATATGACTTGCGTGTAGGGTGAAAAAGTGGGATCAGGAATGGAGGCACGACGTTCGACATCGGTATATATCCCTGAATAGGTCGCTGGGAACCGAGGAACGAACGTGCATAGTCCCTGCGCGTGACCGTGCTTCGATCACAAAGATGGAGGAACAAACCTATACTTGCCTCAAATGGGTGATTCTGGACCTCTAGGAACGGCCGTGGGCGTTATTGACAGTGTGCGCCCATGGTCGGATGAATTAACAGGCAGCAGAACCGATCTGGGTGCTGAGCAGTAGGTGGCCCGTGGAACAGTATCGAGGATGCCAGTCCTTGGGTGCTCCACTGTTTGATCAGCATACGTACCGGATTTAGCTCACACTGTCAATCCAGCCAGTCAGTAGAAGGTTAATTCCGCAATGATATTGAACAGCACATGAACTCACCGAACCAAACATATCGTCCAGCGCATGGTTGAGCCAGTTTCGTTGGTCACAACCGGCACCGAAACGCAGCATGTCAAAGGCCAACTCTCGAACCACAAGCAAAGTGAAACGTATTACCCAGCTGGCAGTGAAATTGGCGGTGGATGCATCAACTAGAAGCCACCCACATCGAGGACACACCGAACTGCGGCATAGTTCGCTTCTCTCTATATATGCGGTGGTGGCCTACCACAGGGTCAATTTCAAGAGCACCCTTGTCGTGGGAACCTTGCAAAGTAAGAAAACTTTGAGGACTCATTTCTTTCCGTTCAAGGTGATTTCTGTCGCAAAACTGTTTTCAAAACTAATCGAATAGTAGTGCCTTTGATTTGTCGATGTAATGATGGCAATTGTTCAAGAGACCGAGTGGAGCATCATAAATTGAAAAGTGCCGGAATGCGATGAAGAAATGTCGCAGCCTACTCAGCACGCTCACTTTATGGATTCAGCCCTTCAGCAGGCCATCGTGAGCATTCAGCAGCGTGATTATGCAGCTCGTATGGTACCTCTTGATATTGCAATGACAGACTCACTGATCCCCCTTTTCTCAGTTGTTATTCTCACTGCAGTCGGGTATGATTACAGTAGGTCACACGTGTCTGTGGCGTTCATCACATTGACGACATTCGTCAGTCCTCACATTCACAGACGAGGTACGCTGTTGAACGTTATACGTTCGAATCTCTGACTAACGATCTTTGCAGGTAGAATACGTTTGGGTGCGTGCCTACTGTTCTTATCGATAGGTTATTCTAATATTACTGTAGAAACAACGCTGGACAGTCGTGTCTACGCTGTTCGTTCTCGTTTGTATCCTAACCAACTTTGGGACGTGGTGCAAGGTATATTTACCATGAAATTTAGGTTCGCTATATCGGCTTCTGTACCGCCATGTGCGTCTCGTTTCCTGTGTTACATTTTCTGGCTCCCGATTATTTGTGTGTCAGAACTTGTACCCTGGGTGTGTACAATCTAGGCCGAAACATCGCAATCTGACGCAGCCCGATCAAAGACGCAAGTTCTTTCGTTCCTGGTCCTGTAGAGGTAAATTCTTATTTCATTTTTGATCTTCGAATACGTGCTTACCACATTCAACCACCTTATCTAGGTGTACGTATCCATGCTTCATCTAACGCCTATCAACGCTAATCTAGAGAAATTAAATTATTTGGCTAGTTGTGAGTACACTGACCAATCTAACTGACGTTTTATTTTCTGAATTACACCTGTTAGGCGACTTGATTTCTACTCTGTACCGATGGACCATTTGGATCTTTATTTCCGCGGCAGAGTGTAAGTTTCCATCTTAATCCAAGTGAAATGAAAAACATGAATGGATGCAGATGTGATGATACTCCGTGTGTGGGCTTTGTACGGTCAAGCGAAATATGTCCTTGTTACTCTTTTGCCATTTTATGTCACGGAGGTCGCGGTATACTTGGCTGTCGCCATCCAGATCAGCGCTCGGTTCAGTTCTCTAGGTAGGTGAAAACTGCTTTACATATACCATGCATGCCATGTACGTTGTGACGTCGAACGTGCAGCGATTGTTCGTCAACTGTCTGGATTCACGTCTTGTCTTGCGCAATTTACACCCTCTATCATTCTCGAGATCGCCGACGTTGCTCAGCTCATCCTTGGTGGTCTGATGTGCTTGTTCACTGCACTTCGGTATATCAGGGAGTCCCGTCAAGTGCACCTGGCGACAACTACTACCCAACCTAATCGTTATATGAAACTCCTCACGAGGGAAGGCACAGTTTACTTTCTCGCGTACGTCCATGTCTCATCCCCCTTGTGCGCAATCGGGCTAATGGAGAGGAATGTGGTTAGCATAATATTGTTGGCACTCATTGATTTCCTCACGCTGCTCAACATCTCAACGGGCGCATGGTGGACGAGCGTGTGGTGCGCGGTGCCGGAATACGTACCGGTGCTCACGCTCGTCCCCAGATTCATACTAAGCTTGCGGGCGCTTCACGCACGTGATGTCCAAGGGAGACACGGGAGTGGTATTGATACTGCGTTTGGATCTGCGTCTGTCTCTGGTCCGGTCGTGAACACGATCGTGTTTGCCGATGCCGAGCAACACGAGGCATCACAGCTCAGTGAGGAGATAGTGCTGGAGGAGAGAGAGGCCCGGGATAGTTTTGCATGAGAGTTGACCGTGTTCCGTTCTGCAAGTTTGCATCTAATGACATTTAGTGAGGAATCGTTTTGCTCTCCATTTTCCGCTCTGCGTGTCAAGGTCGTGATGTGGCTCAAAAGTCTATTTAGATTTCGGCAAAAGGCACACTCTTCCCGCAAGCGTACTATTATGTGATCTAAATGATACCACATGTGTGTCAAGATGCCAGTGTCACTCTTTGAAATGGGTGTTCGTGACTATTGCTCGCTACGCGGCACCCAAAAACTTGGAAAACCATGTGTTCTTCTCAAACACAGCAGTCGCACGCACGCCGGACAATCGTCACTGTCGAGTGCCACAATGCCGTCCTGTGCAAGACCTTCATCAGGGTGCGTGTCGTCAGTCTAAGCTGCACACACCAACCGATTGCGCAAAACACGCACCGTGATCTACAAGGTATGGTAAACCTTTTTTTCATAAGAATTGGCTGGAATTTGGGCATGCAGGAACAACCTAGTCGCGCGGTAGGAACGAGTAGATATAAAGGTGTGACGTACAATACACAGGCTTTTTGAATATGACAGGGCCCCTTGGCCGCTGTCCGAGACGCTAACGTTGTACGACGTTGTGGTGCTCCGTCTCAAGCTACGTCCGGGACCATATCAACGACTGGCAAAAGCCTTTGCCGTGTTCCACTCCTCCTCCTTGAAAACGCTATCAAAAGCGCTTCAACGTTCCAGACGCATATACGCACCTAAACACAAGGCGCCGTTTTCCAGAGAGGGTGAGAGATAAT
This sequence comes from Xerocomus spinulosus, assembly GCA_038094075.1. Classification (NCBI taxonomy): domain Eukaryota; kingdom Fungi; phylum Basidiomycota; class Agaricomycetes; order Boletales; family Boletaceae; genus Xerocomus; species Xerocomus spinulosus. The sequence goes on along the minus strand of JBBPTN010000087.1, from coordinate 49,039 downwards.
TGGGCGCGGAACCGTGCTTGGATCACAAAGATAGAGGAACAAACCCAGACGGGCCTCCAGTTGGCCATTCTGGACCTCAAGCAACGGCTGTGGGCGTTATTGCCAGTGTGCACCCATGGTCAGATGTATTATCGAACCCGTATACACAGGCAACAGAACCGATCCAGATCCTTGGCAATAAGTGGCCCATGGAGCACTGAGGATGTTAGTCCTTGGGGTCAGCAAACTGGGTTTTAGTTATACTGTCAAACTAGGTTGATGGGGATATGAACAGAGTCGAGCCAGTTTACTGTTACTGGTCCGAACAACCAGTGCCAAAACGCAGTAGAGGGTAAGTTCTCGAACCGCAGGCAAGGTGAAACGTATTGCCCAAATGGCAGTGAAACTGATGGTGGATCAGAAGCTGAGGCAGTGCCAGTTACATAATTTACCTGCCACAGGGTCAACTAGCCGTGGGAGCAGACTCTGGAATCCCAAATAAGCTTGTGAATGAACAAATGATCTAGCAAAGTGCCAAAACTATTGGAAACTTCGTGACAAGCTTGTCCGAGAACTTCAAGTGCTCATTGAAGGTGATTGCTGTCTCGAAACTGTTTTCAAAACTAATCAGGTAGTCAACCACAACTAAACAAAGCGTTATTCTGTCTTTGATCCGTGTTCACTGCCGATGTAATAATGGCAATTGTTCAAGCGACCGAATGGGGCAACATAAATGGAGAAGTGCCAGCAAAGAAAATTCGCAACCTACTTGGCACGTTCACCCCATGGATTCAGCCCTCCAGCAAGCCGTTGCGAGCATTCAGCAGGGTGATTACGCAGCTCGTATGGTACCTCTTGATATTGCATCGATGGACGCGCTGATCTCGCATTTCTCAGTTGTTGTTCTCACTGTAGTCGGGTATGATTACAGTAGGTCACACATGTCTGTGTCGCTCATCGCGTTGACGACATCCGGCAGTCCTCACATTCACAGACGAGGTCTGCTGCTGTGCATAGACTTTATACATTTGAATCTCTGACTGACGACCTTTGCAGGTAGAATACGTTTGGGTGCGTGCCTACTGTTCTTATCGATTGGTCATTTTAATATTTCTGTAGAATCAACACTGGACAGTTGTGTCTATGCTGTTCGTTCTCGTTTGTATCCTAACCAACTCCGGGGTGCGGTAAAAGGATTAATTACTATTAAATTTAGGTTCGCTATGTTGGCCTCTGTGCTGCCATGTGCGTCTTTCCTTCAATCGCGTTATCTGGCTCCTGATCGCCTCTGTATCAGAACCTGTTCTCTAGGTGTGTACATTCATGGCTGAAACCTGTCCATAATCTGACACAGCTCGATAAAAGACGGAAGCTCTCTCGTTCCTGGTCCTGTGGTGGTGACTTTTTATTTCACTTTTGATCCTAAAAGACGCACTGACACCATCCAACCACCTTATCTAGGCGTACGTATCCATACTTTATCTTACCCTACCAACACTAATTCCGAGCAATCAAATTATTTCGGTTAGTTGTGAGTACATTGACCATTCTTGTCGATATTTTGTTGGTTACACCTGCTAGGCAACTTGATACTTACACTGTACCGATGGACCATTTGGATCTTTATTTCCGCAGCAGAGTGTAAGTTACCGTCTTAATCCCACCGAAACGAAAAACATGAATAGATGCAGATGTGATGATACTCCGTGTGTGGGCTCTGTACGGTAAAGCGAAATATGTCCTTGTGACCCTCATGCCATTTTATGTCACGGAGGTCGCAGTATACTTGGCTGTCGCCATCCAGATCAGCGCTCGGTTCAGTTCTATAGGTGGGTGAAAACTGGCTTTATATTATGCATGCCGTATATGTTGACATCGAACGTACAGCAACCGTTGGCCAATTGCCTGGATTCGCGTTTTGTCTTGCGCAACCTGCACCTCCTATTGTTCTCGAGATCGCCGATGTTGCTCAGCTCATCCTTGGTTCGCTTATGTGCTCGTTTACTGCCGTTCGGTATATCAAGGAGTCCCGTCAAGTGCATGTAACGACAACTGGTATCCAGCTCAACAATTACATGAAGCTCCTCGCGAGGGAAGGCACAGTATACTTTCTTGCGTACGTCCGTGTCTCATCCCCCTTGTGCGCAATCGGGCTAATGGAGAGGAATGTGGTTAGGATCGTATTGTTGGCACTTATTGATTTCCTCACACTGCTCAACATCTCCACGGGCGCATGGTGGACGAGCGTGTGGTGGACGGTGCCGGAATACGTACCGGTGTTCACGCTCGTCCCCAGATTCATCCTAAGCTTGCGGGCGCTTCACGCACGTGATGTCCAAGGGAGACGTGGAAGTGGCATTGATACCGCGTTTGGATCGGCGTCTGTCTATGGTCCTGTTGTGGACACGATCGTATTTGCTGATAACGAGCAACACGAGGCGTCACAGCTCAGTGAGGAGATAGTGTTGGAGGAGAGAGCGGCCCGTGGTAGTTTTGCATGAGAGTCGACCGTGTCTCGTCAAGTTTGCATCTAATGATATTCGGCTGCCTAGTACTATACGATCATGAAGTATCGTTTTGCTCTCCATTTTCCGCTCTGCGCGTCAAGGTCGTGATATGGCTCTGACTCAAAAGTTTATTTAGGTTTCGGCGGAGCGCACACTCTTCCCGCAGGCGTGCCTGCAAAGTTGCGTGTGACGTTTTCTCGTGTTGGCGGGTTGAGGTATTTGTATGTTTTTGGCCACTAACACCATTTAGAATTGTGTCGACCAATCAGGCCTTCGGGATTCTTCAACCTGCTCTAGTGGCGTCAGGTATCCTCTCACCAACAGCAACCCTGTTGACGTGACCCAACAGCACAAAAGGTCGCCTTTTTGATTTCCTTCCGGTATTCTATATGTATATGTACTGGTACGAAGCCCCATACCATTGCCCGTACGCCGTGTACTCAATCCATGGCTTCTGCTCTCGAACAGATTGTCGCTGACACTCAACAAAACGATTATGCGTCTCGTATGTCACCTTGCTGCATCAATCCTATATACTTACTGTTTCTCAGTCGTCGTCCTTACCGCAGTCGTATATGATTACGGTACGCATGCATCTCCCCGTGTCTCTTGTTGACGGACTGAGAAGAGGTTAGCCCTCACGTTCTCAGATGATGTATGCTCGCTTTTATCGGCTGTATGCTCTCTTTCCTAAATGAAGGTACCCACAGATTGAATATATTTGGGTGAGTGCTCGTCGTTTTCCAATCGAAGCCACGGTCTAATCGGTCGCAGAGCAAGACTTGGACGTCGGTGTCTACGCTGTTCATTTTAGCAAGTGTCCCTTTCAGGTCCAAAACATTTTGTGACCTATCCTAACGCGCAGGCCCGCTACTTTGGCCTATGCGCTGTTGTGTATGTCTACCTTTCATGCCGTGTCATGATGCACTGATTCCTTGTCAGAACTAATTGTATCCGTGTGTAACTTCAAAGCCTGGATCCAGTCACAAGGTTGACGTAGCTCACATCTAGTTGGAAGTTCTTTCTTGCCGGGTCCTACAAAGGTACTTTTTTATTTCACTCCCGAGCGACATCCACACTAAAAAAAACATTGTAGCTGTACGTCCTCGAAATCTATTCCGTGTCTACCAGCTATAATTTCAAGACGTCGGTTTTTTGGAACAGTTGTGAGCATGCCGATCCCCATTTTTTTTCCCTTGCTCAGGGCATTCCAAAGGCAATATTATTTTTATTCTCAACAAATGGGCGACATGCATCTTTCTTGCTGCAGCCGAGTGTGCGGTTTCGTCATCATGTCTGATGTCACAAAGTGACATTGTTGAACAGTGGTGATGATATTGCGTCTATGGGCACTGTATAACCAATCCAGGCTCATCCTTGCCGTCCTTCTCCCGTTTTATGTGATAGAAGTCGTGTCGCTCTTGGTCGGTTCCATAATCACCAGCACCCAAAGCAGCTCTCTAGGTATGTTGATCACACAGTGTGCGCACCGTGGCACATGTCCCACTTTTCACATCGCACAGGCACGGTCGTTCAAGCACTTGATGTTTCATTCTGTGTACAGACCGTCATGTCGATGCGTCTGTTGGACGTGATACCCATCGCGCAGCTGATCCTCTGCTCACTGATGAGCCTGTTCATCGCGTTCCGCTTCGTCAAGGAGTCGCTCCAAACGTGGCATGTGACACAGCCATTCCAACCAGGCCGTTATATGCACCTCCTCGCGAGAGAAGGCCTCCTCTACTTTCTCGGGTGCGTCCTTCTCACCAATCACCGCTCGCCGATCACGATCAGGCTGACGGGCACGGTGTCGACAGCACCTTGACGCTCGCCGTCATCGGTGCTCTGTCCATTTTTTCCACCTCGGTCAACATATGGTGGATAGTACCACAGTATGTGCCCGTGTTCACGCTCGTCCCTCGGTTCGTGATCAACTTACGGGAACTGTACGCACGCGATGTGCAAGGGAGACGTGGGAGTGGATTGGATTCCGCGTTCGGTCTCTCGTTTGCAGACCATGGCGCTGTTGGGAGCGTGATCGTGTTTGCAGATGCTGAGCAAAAGGAGGAGGCGGAGCAGGGTGAATTGATAGTGGTGGACGAAGGCGAGGCATGACGGTGCGCAGTGATGAGGCACACAGTCGGTGGTACTGCAACCCATCAATATCACTGTTTCTTACGATACATCTAGACATTTGAAGCACCACAACCACAGCGTCCTCTGCAAGGTGACAACTCGCAAAGGGTCTACCTGCCTGTACAATACGACCATCGAGCTACCACTCAATATCACACTACCAATTCATACAACACTGCAGCTCGTTCAGAAACAAACCCATGCCAATACAGAAAATGCTCTCAGGAGACTTCGTAGACGGAACCAGGCATCACGTTCAAGAGATTAACCCCAGAGCTAGCGTCACTCGCGATGAACGCGACCTCCCTGCCACTCCTAGGCCAATATTGCGCGTCCCCAGGGTTGACTGTGACAAATGATGCGTCCCCATTGGTATTGCTCACTGTGGAGACGCGGATATAAAGGACTCCAGGTCCGGTGTTTTCGATAATGATGTTACTCATTGTTCTGCATTTATCTGTCGTCAGCATGCGACACAGAACAGAATAGTGTGCCGTATCGAACCTGGAATATGAGTAGTCCTGGTGAATAAAAAGGTGCGAGAACAATTACGATGAACGACTAGATGGAAGTGCGGTGTATGAGCACAGGCAGGTGGAGAAAGAAGAGGGAAAGCGCACAAGAGGTGAAGCGGGGCTCCCTGGGGAGTTTGGTGAGATCAATGGTCCTTTTATCCCATCGATAGGACCCGCCCACGCCGCGATATCGTACCCCACCATGTCATGTTTGGCATAGTTGTCCGTTCCACAGGTACGAACAGTGGCGCCCTGGTATGACAGAAGAGACAACCCAAAGAGACGCATCAGGAATGGCACCATACTTGGCCACAACTCGCTAGTGGTTGACAGTTCCTAGGGTGAGTGACAAAGACGAGTTCGTAAACCTTGGTGCTCCAACCAAAATGCGTTGGAAAAACTCACAATCTGGGCTGCTCTCATTGCTACAAATCAATCCCGCAATAGCACTTAAAAATCTGCGGCAAAACCCAGGTACTTTTGAAAATGGTTAGACTGTAAGATGAGGTCGATCCGTGGATATGATAAGTCGTGGGACAAGGTGCCGTGGCCGCGTCCCGGGGGCCAGCTGTGTGTTGCTTTCTTGGGTTTACTCATGGTGAGATCGGTATCGAGATTTACGAGTAGGGCTCGGTGGATGCGTTGCGGTGACTGGGGACCATTCTGCTGGTGGTGCTTCTGCATGTGTAGTCCAGTTGCTTCACGTGGCAGAGGATAATGTGCGATGGTCTGGTAGACAGACTGCGTGTCAATGTGGAGTCTGGACGCGGAGACAGCTGCCAAGTTACCGATTGATTCGCTCATCGGGGGTGGGGGGGCATCAAAGGCGGATGAGCACTGATAGCGATGGCAAAGTACGAACAGTGAACCTGTACAGGACCGCGGTGCATTGACATCGCTGAAGAGTTGTCCCTCATGAAGCAGCACGACAAGGATTACGATGAGCGACTAGCTGGAAGTACAGTGTATGAGCATAGGCGGGCGGAGAAAGAGAAGGAAAACCTCACAAGAAGTGGAGCGGGACTCCCTAGGGAGTTTGTCGTTCACTCCACCCAAGCGAACGGTGGCGAAAAACTGTTGACAGACAGGCAAGCGCTGAGAACCACCAGCATAGCACCTTATGCCTGTGTAGCTCTCAGCTAATCGACAGAGATAGTAGCACTAGCCCAGGAAGGGGCCTTGTGCTCGCCATGACGTGGGTTATGGTACGAGCTGGGGTTTTTATTGGGCCCGACACCCCCCGGACTGCAGGCACCACATTGTCGTCGTTGCCCTTGGTATGGCCGCACGGAATAGCGCTCTCCGCATTTGAGTCTCGAGGCCTTGATGGTACGCATATGCATCGCCGCCATCGTGGTTGGAGGGGCATGGTCGCCGGTACTCTCGCCATTGTCGTCGCAATTCTGGTACCGTCCACGTCCTCGCCGTCCTTGTGACAAGCCGTGCATCTCACCGTCGTCGTCGTTGCAGACAAAGTCACTTCGCTTATCACCAAAGTCCTTGCCAGTGTTGGTGGCGGTAGCTGCCTGGTCGTGGTCGTCGTCCTCACCGCCAATCTGTCAGAAACTTGCGAGAACTGTACGCATGCGAAGATTGGAATTCAGATTACGGTGCTGTTGGGAGCGTGATTATATCTGCATGAGGCAGAGCGGATAGTGGGAGGAGGCTAGGGTCGTGTATAGTGGCGGTGCCAACAGACTCAGCTGTGTACAAATTACCAATGACCCTACAAGCTGAGAAACAGACATGACCCGGACACCTCTAGGGACGACTGAGCGGTACGGACCCCTTCCAGACGCAAAGATGTGTTATGAGATTCGATTGCCCATGCATCGGAGTAATGGGCAGTAAATTCTATTCAACTCACGATAAATCACGCAGGAGGGGGGGACCAAAACGCAGGATCAAGTGGCGGAATAAAAGCTGCCAGGCTCGACAATCAGCACCTGTGCCTGAATACCACCAGTGCTCTGGCTCTGGACAAACGCAACCTCTGTCCCATTCCTAGTCCACTGATAAGTGCTTCCTTGGATGAGTTGCACAAAGTTTTCGTCTCCACCAGTGGTGGTTACTGAAGTGACACGGACATTGATTACATAATCTCCAATGTTGGTGAGGTAGATGATGCCCATGATTCTGCGTCTTTTATGAGCACCCAATACGTGTATGAACAGCAATGTTGCGTACCAGAACCGGGAATAGTCTCGGCTGGATGAGTGAGGACGAAGAGCGTCAAGGACTAGATGCGATATGATAAGTGGCATGGACATGCACAGAGTAGGTCAAAGGTCACCAGATGCAATGCGAAGCCGTCCTCTGGGATATCGAGCAGAAGACGGTCTATTTATCCCCTCTTGAACCTTTCTCCCTCCGCTGCAGTGCAACGTTCATTGTCATACTTGGTTTGCTAATTCACGGAGGCTTGAGGCCGTCGTCGGAGTCCGTTCAAGAAACGAGTCAGGTGACCAGACCAAAAGCAAGGACGTTTAATAAAAAGCATCAGCACATTCTTGGCCAGGACCTGCATAGATACCACTGTAAGAATGTGGGAGAAGCCACGTTCAGCCTTGATTGTCTGTGAAAGCCTGCTTCTCAGCCACGTTTCACGTCTATCTGTGCCGTCGGATGATAAATATAAAATGGCCGAATCAGAGGGAAGCCGACGGTCCGAATCAGTGGCCTTCGATTAGGAGTCCCCACCTAGGTTGGTCCTCACAGCGTAGTTAGCGATAGACTCACTTTGACGCCTTGAGAGGATAGCATGGATTGTGTTGCTTGTGTCTAGCGGGCCTTTGACGGCTACCAGTGCGCCCATGTCAGAAGTATTATCAGACCGTATACACACGCAGCGGAACCATTCTGGGTACTAAACACTGAGTGGTGAGCGGTAGGTGGCCTGTGGGGTGAAACTAAGAGCGTTACTTTGGTGCTTCACTTGATTAGCATCTAAATACAGGTCGCACTGTCAATCCAGGCAGACGAAACATCTGGCAAAGTTGATGGTGATATGAACAGCATATGAACCCACCGAACCAAAAATATCGTCCAGTGCATGGTTGAGCCAGTCAAGCCAGTTTCGTTGGTCACAGCCAGTATCCAAACGCAGTAGAGGGTCAGTTCTCGAACCGCAGCAGGGCGAGAAGTATCGTCTAGCTGGCAGTGAAATTGGTGATGGATCATCAATCAGAAGCCACCGACATTGAAGGCATACCGTACTGCATGGCTCGCCTCTCACTATGCGGTGGAGGCTTGCCACAGGGGGCCCCAGGCTTAGGGCTTCGTTTATGGGAGGCCGTGGGACGTGGCTCGGGCCGCGGCTTGATTTCATAGGATTAGTAAGCTATGTTGTACCGTTATCCCAAAATGGTCAGCAACGGAGATACGGCCCAAACGCACGGCCCGAGCCTCGGCAAAGTTCAGAGGTGCCGAGAACGCCTGAGCGTTATGCCCACCAACGCCTCCAATTGGCATATCCACTGCTCAAGAGCGCAAACGGTCAACAACGACTGACAGTGATGGGGATGATCAGGGTAGTGAAGTGAACAAAGGACACTCTCAGAGTGCCAAAGGTGCGTATTTCTTACCTCGCGCTCTACGTTACACTGATTGGGTCAGATTAAGGAAAACGGTCCGCCCTTTGGACTAGCAATGGTACTACTAGAGATAATTGACATTGACAACACTCCTGCCAACTTGTTGTCGGTGTCACGCTGACGGCCGTATGGCAGACAAAGGGAGGGAACATGAGAGCGAGGCGCAACGACGACGGCAACACAACAGTTTACATGACTGTCATGTTGTCGTCGTTGTCACATCGATGACAGCCACGGCTGGGTCAGAGGCCAAGGGCTCGGATATGCCGACACGCATTGATGACTGCAAAACGGACCGAGTGAAGTAGGGGGCGAAAGAAAGGCCAGGGGTTTACCATTTCACTCACTGGGACATGGTGCTTTGGCCGGAATTCCATTCTTTGCCGCTTTGGCGTTGGTTCGCAGATTCTCAATGCTTGCGTTCCGATACGACGCTCTATGTGGCTTCCAAGAGCACTCTCGTTTTGACAGACACCAGGAAAGCAATCGTGCATCAAGTAGAACGGAGGAAAATGCGAAAACAATTGACATAAATGCCCCATCGAGGTGATACGGATCCGTGTATGCCAATCGCTGAAATATAGGAAGCAAACAACAAGGGTCTTGTCATCTTGATTCACGGGGTCACCAAGAACTGGAGGACGGGCAAGGAAACAACGGGCCCTGCGGTGACTCGAGGTAAGCGGCCCGAGATGTAATGTGCTACGTTGCCTTGCCGCCTCGATGCCCTCAGTTGGGCTTGGAGTCCTTGGTCGGAGGACGAGAGCCAACTATGTGCAGAAGGGATGAGTGATGGCAAAATGGACAACAGAAGTGCACGCACTGACTTGGCCCAGCGTATTTACACCAACCATTTGGGCACTAGCAAAAGAGACGATGGCCAGGAGCACGGCCATGACACGAGAAAAGGAGCTGAACTGCATGTTTCTGAGGATGTTTGTACTGTATGGGGTTTCGGAGGAATTGATACTTATCCTTGGGTTTATGTCTGGTAACGTGCATATGGACCGAATATAGTATTTCTTCATGTGATGACAGCGTGAACGGCCGACATCGTATATGTGGCGCAGTTTGGCATGAGCAGGCGTGATAGTGCCATGACGGTACTGTCACTGACATCACTTGTACTAGCCGACTAATAAATGGTAGCTAGTACAACGCAGAGTACCTAATTACAGCACGTACGCACTCATATTACTACGCCTACTCTGACACGGCAGTAGTAGATTACACGCACTACCAGAATCCGAACAGCCAGCCAGAGGGACAGAGGGAACTCGGGCTTATGCTGGTGCCAATCAAGCACGGCCGCAATGCAAATCTGTGTCATTAATTGCGACGCTCGCCCTACTACTATACGATCGGATGACAGAAACGGGAACTGATTGGCGTTTTCTCTTACTCGAAGTCAAGCAAGTTTTAGTCGAACGCCCCACCCGTAGTCCGAATTCCGCATTTGGTCCCTCGTTCGCTGATCGTGGCAAGTACTATATTGGGGCGTGATCGCGTTCACGGACGCCGAAAAAAAACCAAGGTGAATCGATCATAGCGGTTGACAAAGGCGAGGCATGTCATGCTGATTGTGCGTGCTTCGGAGGTACGGAGTTGGCAGTGGTACTGCAACCATCAATGTCGCGGGCGAGCGATGGGGGGCAAGTGCGTACTGGATTGGAAGGATCGTTGCTAAGCACCTTTTCAAATCTGCAAGGCTTGTGTATTGTTCATGAGGAGTCGAGTCCGCTGCAACGGAACCAATTTCGGCCGACCAGGATGATATCACTGTAATTTTCATCGATCAGCACGTTATTCTGTCCTTCTGTTAGTATACGAGGTCTTGATAATCCAACGATGACGTACACCATTGAGATCACCATAAACGATTGGAAAGGAATGTACTGTTGGATGCTATCTATCACCGTCTATCGTAGTGATGGCAGGAACGTACAGTATTGTAACCCGTTCGCAATATCAAAGGGTTATAACGTGTAGTTAGAAGACGCGAATGGCAGCTGTGTTGAGTACATGCACAAATTGCAGACGGTGCCCCATGCCTGGATTGTCACTGTGCTTGGCCAGGAAGTGGCGAAGTGATTCGTTTGGCATTCAGAGCGAGACCGGTGACATAGCACCAAGCATTCCAAACCCATATGCGATTACCGAGAAACAGAACGATATTGGGATGTTCGAGCCTCCTCCATATTCCGAGTTCACGACGGAGCATCTAAACACAATTTGAACAGGAGTACTCGGATCGGTGATTAATATATTATTATCGCGACAAAAATCCAATGCCCGACCGGTAGACGGACAGCGTGCAGGGTATGGATGAGGGGGAGTTTTTGCACCGTGTCCGGTCTCGGCATTGATGGTTGTGTCCATCTACAATGGTGAAAGGATGAGTGTAACATCTTGCGCATGACCACAGAACCGTCACCGCCATGTCACCGTCAAGGGTTCCGCTCACTGGCAATTGAAGGACAGCTGTCGATGTCGATGTCGTAGATGCGAATGTCTGTAGATGTCCCACAAGCGAGTTTGTCTCTGCCAGGTGAGAACGACAGGGAATATGTGTGAGAGCTTATTTCGATGGTTTGTTTGAGTTGCCATCCTTTGACTGCACACCGTCCCTCGCCGTCGCCGTCGTCGCGTTGTGGTAGTTACGGTGCCGTTGCACCCGCCTCGCAGTCGTCGCCGTTGGTGGTGACGGTGCGCGTTTACGCCTCCCATGCGTCGTCGCATGGTAATGGTTTGCATGTTGCCTGCCTCGCCGTCGTCGGTGAGTTGGTGGTGGTGCGCGTTTGCGCGTCCCTCGCCCTCGCCGTCGTTGCGTGGTGGTGGTTCTGGTGACGCCGTTGCGCCTGCATCGCCGTCGTCGCCAAGTTGGTGTTGATGGTTCTGGAGACGCTGTTGTGCCTGCCTCTTGTACTCACCTCACCGAGTAGCGCCCGAACCCTGCAAAATAGAAATATTGAAATCTGGGAAATGCGTAACGGGTGCACCTGGGCAATGCATGTCGAATGGTGGTGAGTTCGAAGCGTTCTGACCGTGCGTTGAGGAGATACAGGGGGCCAAAGTTAGAGGTGTAATTTTCTCACACGACAAGTCACGTGAAAAAACAATAACAGTAAGCAAATCAAAATCATGCCTGAACCTAAACAGGTCCAGGAAAAGCAATCTATTCGCACGTTAACAAAATTGCGTAGCACATAATTCTAACCCCCAGTGACCTTGTAACACAAAACAAATATTGTGCCATACCTCAATTACGGGTGGTTCTGGTTGGGTGAAATGGTATGACAAAAGTTACAATGAGCAACTAGAAAGAAGTACGGTGTATGGGCACAGGTGGGAAGAGAAAGAGAAAAAAAAGTGCACAAGAGGTAAAGCGGGGCTCTCTGGAGAGTCTGGTATGTAGACAAGGGTCCATCCTTGCGCCCTTTTCACTCCGCAATGTCGTACTCCACCACGCCATGTTTGGTCAGTCAATCATTCCACTGGAGCGAATTGTGGCTTGAAGAACTGCCGACAGCATATGATCACCTTCTTTTCTAGTCACGACTCGCTTGTAGGTGAACTGGTGACATACCATCTGCCGTCGGCTGACTGATGCGTAATGAGCTCATCAGCATAGGCAATCCCGACCAAATTGCGAGGGAAAAACTCACAGGCTGGGCTGGCTGCTCGCATGAGTTATGGCTAGTCTTGCAGATATGTTCTGCATACCGAAGGGAATCCGTCATCACACGCAAGAATCTGTGATGGCAAACTCCAGTACTAAACGGTCGGATTGTCTGCCGAGACCATTCATCGTGTCACCACTTGCCTCATGGTGAGTGGGTTCCGAATAATGGCATTTGAGCTTCCCTCGGCAGTTACTGATGCCACTTGACAAGGGCATCTCCGTCAGTCAAGGCTGTAGCTGACTTCTTTTGTTATCTGTCGTCATGTCTTCATGCCACTATTCGCTCCCGTGGAACGGACAATTATACCAAACGTGACATAGTGTTGTAGCATAAGCGGGGCCTAGGGATGGGATAAAAGGTCCACTGGTACCCACCAAACTCTCCAGGGAGCCCCGCTTCACCTCTTGTGTGATTTTCCTTCTCTTTCTTCACCCGCCTGTGCTCACACATCGTGTTCCATCTAGTCGCTCATCGTAATCGTCGTCATATCGTTTTATCCAACCAAGACTATTCATCATCCAGGTTCGATACGGTATAACTATCTCGTGTCGCATACTGATGACAGACGGATTAGAACAATGGGTACCGTCTACATCTACAACGCTGGAAGTGATACCCTTTACATCCGCGTTACCACAGTGACCAATTCCGGTGGATCCGAAGATTTCTTCACAGTTACTCCTGGGACCACGGAATATTGGTCTAGGGATGGCAGGGAGGTTGCATTCGTTGGCAGAGACTCTGCCACTGGGTTCGATCTCTGGGATGTTCAGCCCGGATACACCTACAATGTCTATTGAGAGCCTTTTTCGTATCTGAATGAGTTTGTTTCACAGTGAACGTTGATGTCGTATTGCTTGTAGTGTGAAATGAAACCGTCATATTTGGTCGTGATCGATCGATCGAGCCAAGCCGCTGCCAGCGCCCACCAAAAAGACGGCAGCGATGTTGAGCAAAAACGCCAGATTGCAACGTTCCACGTCCATGAGCATTTTCCCGTGTTGTGTTGGTAATGCATCCCACTAGTACTCCGAGTCTGTGTCTTGACAAGCTGTGGTGTCGTATGTTGGTAGTGTGATATTGAATGATGTCCAGTAGGAATGATTCAGTCATCATAGATTTATTGCACGGGCGGGTGGGTCCTTCGTGAGTTGTAACATTGTTGCTGCATCTTTCAGGTGCTATAGTTGAGTTGGTAAGCGTCAAATATCGTGTACTGTAGGAAACAGTCTGGTTGTACTGATCAATAATCAGACTTGTCTAGTAATGACATAGTCTATAAGCTCAGACCAACTCGTCTATTACGAGGTAATTTGTGCTGTGATGGGCACTAATATTATCGACGGTCGTACTCCGAGAGTGCCACTGCATCGGTAATGGACCCCACTAGCACCATGCACAAAACTCTATAGTATGGTAGTAACTCCATCGTAACCATACGGGACCATTGGCATTGGGGCGAACATTCAATCTTTAGGCTACCACTATCTCTCCGACTTCGCCGTAAACATGAGGAATCCAGTCCACTTCTGGTATGTATCCCTTGAGCATCGCAGCACTGCATACAGTTTCCCCGAACTTATAACGATATCAAGAGACAGGTGAATACAGGTAAATATCCACCATACTATGTTTACCGACGTGGAGAAGATCGCCAACGATGGCGACCCGAGTGTCGTTGCTTGGCTCAAGGTGCTGCCAATTGTGCCGAATGAAAGGAGCGGAGAAAGAAAGGCATGTCAACCCTCGCTTACATGGCAGGGTCCTCTTAAGACTTTAGTGGAATCAATGAACCCATGTTGGTCGGGCAGGACCACCTGTTTGCGTCGTGTCGTGAGCTTCTCTCGGCAAATCCTCATATCACTTTATTTACCTTGAATACAACGTGACCTTTGCTATGATGGTGCTTTCGACAACTTGGGACCACATCTAGAATCCCCTCTATCAGGTTTGTCCAACTTGTTTCTCAGGTCAATGTGTGCAATCAGCTCATCCCATACCAGGCCCCGGTCGAAATTGCCACATCCCACTCACCGGTGACCAACTTGATCAGAAGACTCACCGATTTCGGTGCCCGGAGGCCGATCAGAATCCGATCGGTTCATATCCGGGTCGGTAGACGATTTCTCCAGTCCACTGTAAATGACGGCTAGAATTAGCTGGGTTTCGATGCTTCCAGAGTGGCTTGTTGGTACTTCTGCGTGCGTAGGTGCACTGGTTACTTTTCGTGGAGAAGAAAGATGAGTGAAGCTCGACGGTGAACGAGGTGTGGCGGACGGGCTATGCCTGTCACTGTAGAGTGCGAACGCGGAGACAGCCGCCAGGTTGTGGGTCTTTACCAATTGGTTCGCTGCTCAGGTATAAGGGAGGGGGACGTTGAAGGCGGATGAGTGCCAATGGCGACGGCGAAGTGCGATCGGTTGACCTGTACGTAGTCCGCATTGAAATAGCTATCCTTGTCGCTGGTTCTACACTCTTCGTACCACAAGAAGAGGGACGTATCTGGACAGCTCCTCAATGGAAAAAACGCACGTCTAACGAAATAACCCGGGAATCCGACATGGCTGTGCTCACTCTTGCGACCTTGTGAGGTAGGCGAGCTCAAAGCGACTGGCTCTGTGATTGAGTTGCCTGAGGTGGTGTAGTCAGAGGCGACTGAAACTACATCTATCATCCGTACCGACATCTCTGGTCCAAGACCACGCGTCGCTCGGTCACTCTTTTGGTCAACACGGATCCTCTCGAATTGCGACCCGTCGACATTCTTCCTTCCAAGTATTATCTTTATCGGGTGTAATCGGAGATTCCATCATGTTGTTGCGAATGGAGGTAGGACTTCCATCCATCGGAGTTTAAAAATATGTAATCGCCGTTACAATGAGCATCAGATCCTGCAATGTCTGGACCGCATTCAGATATCAGAATTTCAGATGCGTACTATGATGTTGTTTCAACTTGCCCAACGGGTCTGATGCGGTGGTACAATGTAACAATTTGCTGATATCTTTGATTTCAATCAAATTCATTGCAGTTTACAGGTATGCGATCGAGCTGTACTGCACCGCATTGTCTGAATCGATCTGAAGTTGTTTGAGCACAATTACCAACTTGCGGATCTTGGACGCTGAGTCTGATCGATACATTGCATGTACGTGGGTCTTTTTTTCATTTCCAGCGGATCACAATTACTGCTACAGGCATTGGTACATTTTCATCTGTTGACTGCGGTATCGTCGATGGGCCTAGCATATTTTTATCTTATCACCTGGAGTCCTGTGATAGGGCGATGTAATGCCCGTCAAGGTACTGATGCGGATAACACGCAACAGTGAAAAAGGAGTTCCACCTTATTTCCCTCCAGTGCTATCCAGTAAATATGGACCAGCGTGAAGCGCAATCTTTGTTCAACACCCACGAATGATCTATGGCTTCTGCATTGGAGCAAGTTGTCTCAGCCATTCTACAAAACAATTATGTGACTGGTACGTCGTCTTCATGTACCGATCTCGATGCACTGGGTCACTATTTTCCCAGTTCTTATCCCTACTGCAGTCGGCTATGATTACAGTAAGTGATACATACCTATGTGTTCCTTCAGGTTGACAGACCTTTTCGCTGCTAGTCCTCACATTCTCACGGGAGGTATGCCTTGCTTTCGTCAACTTTGTATGTGAGGCTCACTAGCTGGCAATTTTCTTGCAGATAGAGTACATTTGGGCGAGCAATTAACACTCACTCTTCCCAGGTCTAAAACACTAACTTGCACACAGAACAAGCCCTGGACATGGGTATCCACGTTGTTCTTTCTTGTCCGTATCCTCTCCAACTAAACGATGTGATTGACCAACACAAATCCTCAGATTCGCTATTTCGGTCTGTGTTGCGCTATGTAGGTCGTGCTTCCTAAAATGGATCTATTGAATCCTGACCGACTTTTTTCAGAGATATCTCACTCTGTGCGTGCATAAAACATTGGCTAGTTTATGAAATGACATACCTTGATTCAAGTCGGCAGTTCCTTTATACCTGGGCCAACAAATGTATGTAGGTTTGTCAAATCTAAGGCATGCTTTATTTAACGAGCAATCCTCAACTTTCTAGGTGTATGTCGTCGTACCTTGTCTTGCGCGCATTCACGATAACTGGAACAATTCTTTCTTTTTGTAGTTGTGAGTACATTCGCTGTGCCCTAAATGTTCACGCTACTGAGTTCATTGTAAGGCAGCTTCATTTTTATCTTCAACCAATGGATCTTTTGGATTTTCATCTCAGCAGCAGAGCGTGAGTACCATATCTACTCCGGGGTGAGACGATGATGTATGTGAATGCAGTCGTGATGATACTCCGCGTGTGGGCTTTGTATAATCGATCAAGGTTCATCCTTGTTACGCTCCTCCCGCTATACGCCACGGAAGTCATAGCATCTTTGGTTGGATCCATTGTGTCTAGTACTCCAAGCAACCAGCCAGGTACGTGAGGTATAGCTCCCGCACACATAGAATACATGCCATTCTTTCCCTTCAGAGGTTGCTCAAGTACTCGACTTCTCGTTCTGTGCACTGGCATTCCATCCTGGTCCTATTTTGTCCGACGTTATGATGGCTTCCCAGTTTGCTCTTGGCGTATCGATGTGCCTCTTCACTACCTATAAATTCGTCAGGGAGTCGCTCCAAATGTACAGGGCGACGAAACAGTTCCAACCCAGCCGGTACACAAAACTTCTCGTGAGAGAAGGCCTACTCTACTTTCTCGTGTGCGTCCACATCTCTTTCCCTCCTTCCCTGTTTTTGTTCAGACCGACGTCGACAGCATCCTGACGTATGCGACGCCTGGTTTCCCGACAGCGTTGAACATTCAAGTAAACGCATGGTGGGCGATACTGCAATACGTTCCCTTGTTCACGCTCGTCCCCCGATTCACACTGAGCTTGCGGGAACTTTACGCACGCGATCTCAATGGGGGTCACAGAAGTGATATCGACACCGCCTTCGGTTTCACATCCAATGATCGTGGCGCCGTCCCAAGCACGATCATGTTTGCAGCAGCGGGGCCAAATGAGACGTCAGCAGAGCAGGGCGAGGAGATAGTGATGGAAGACAGAGAGGTCGGTGGTACCGGCAATGCCGTATGAAAGCAATCATATGCGGATTCAAAACACAATCGCAACGCTCTTGTAATGGTGGCTATCTCTATGCATGTCTTGTCGTTTATGTTATCCATGCGACATCAAGAAGATTGTAGGTATGATCAAGTTTTTTGAACATCGAGTGTTCGGCGTGCCATTCAGTGATGGGCATACATTTACAAAATACTTGGCAACAGCATTCCAATACACACACCTTCCCCGACGAACTCTTCATCGATGGGTGTCTTCTTCTGACTTGAGCACCAAGTGGGTTGATACATTGATTAATCGCTACATTAAACATGAGCGATCTTGAACCGAATGAACTAGCAAGGTGTTTACTCACTGGAATACAAGTAGCAGCATCCGAACACAACTCGGTAAATTACACATCCGGAAGGGGATACGGGTTCTTCATCAACCGCTCCAGCTTGGGATCTCGGAGGTCTGGCATCACCGTCGACAGAAAGCCGAGCAAGTTCCCCTGAATCGCAGCCTCGTGCAACGCCAATGGGTTCCCCCTGTGCTCGACAAAGAATGCTTTGTACACCCGCCTCAATTGTTGCTTCTCTTCATCATTTTCGCAATGCATGAACCCGTAGTCGACGATGACCGCAGGGTGCACGATAACATCTGCAGCGGCAGCGTCCTCTGTTTGAACGTAGTTCTTCAGGTGCCACACCGACTTCAACATGCCTGAAACTCCAAAAAGAAGATCTCCAAAGTAGCGGACGTTGGCCACAGCGAGTCCCTTGGAACGGAAGAGGTCGAGCAAGCCACGCCCCGTATATGCGTTACAAAACTCTCGAAACGTACACATGGTGATCAAGCGCTGGTACTGAGCGCTCAACGCCGTTTCCTCCTCTTGCGACGCACACGACGCGAACCCGAAATCGATCCAGTAATCGTCGCCTGGGGGTGGGTGGTGCGCAGACAGGAGGAGGACGTACAGCCAAAAGCAGTGTTGCTCTTTGAGGGGCTCGAGATTGACAGCAGCCCTGATAGCTTTTGGAGTGTATTCTTCGGACCCGCCGATGAATGTCCATGCGTGTACCAACATCGCGTCGTCTTCCTTGTACCATGCCACTGGGGGCAGGGGTTGGCCTGCTTGTGCGACAACGTGTTGGTGTAGCAAGAACCAGAGAAAGTAACCACCCCTGGAACGCTCCGGAAGCTTGTGAAACGCCGCTTTGATTTCATCCACCAACACCCCACGAACGCGCCAGTTGTGAATCGTCTTGGGTGAAATCTTCAAAATGTCGATCATATCTGCTCAGGGTATACATAGTGAGAAATGCCACGTCTTTGGACCCGGAGCCGTACCGGTGTACAAGCCTAGCAAGTTTGCTTTGTCGTCGTCGGTGGCGGCACGATAGAAGCCATAATCCTTGCACGTCTGCGTGTGCTCCGGGAGCACATTCCTACGGACCGCTAGTGCTAGATGGTCGGCGGTATTGATGGCCCGATTGGGTTTGCATTCAAATATATGAACAACCCAATCGTACTTTTGACAAGCAGTTGAACAGTAGAACACCTTTTGACAACCAGAACAACGCTTGAGATTAGACTCGTTGTAATTGTCCGAGCGACCACGACACTGGTGACATGTTTGGGCCATGTATGCGTGTCGCCGAGAGAGGAGAGGATCTTTTGTATAGCGATACTTCGGAGCTCGCTAGGACTCAGGGGGGATGGTTTACGTAAGAGGTTTTTTCCACGAGTTCAGATATTCAGTAGTACCCGGGCAGAAATTAGAATGGTGCCGTTGAGGATATCAGAGAAAGGGATCTGTCTTGAGCTCCTCTTATATGCCTGTCCTAGCCCAATTTTCGGTCCAAAATATGTTTGTGGCCGCTCTGCCAAGCGGATAGAAGGGTAGGTTTATCATGTGGTATCCATCAACACCAATTACAAACGGGACGTGGCTGGTATAGATACATGCATGTGGCAGTAGGTCTCTCCCGCGCAGCAAGTTAAACCGTCGAGAAGCCCGACAGACTGGATATTGCTCGCCGAACACGAATGAGACCAGGGATCCCCTACTTGTGGTGGCCGCTGCCATGGGATGAAAGCTGACCCGGCGACGATCCCCTGGTCGCTCCAGTGGACGATTCCCCCTGCGGATTAACGTCAAAATAAAGCACCAAGGATTTCCAAATCAGCTTACTAAAAACGATCATCAGCTACATTCGCAATGTCCAATAATCATGACACTCACCATCCTCGTTCTCGATTCCAGGGTCAGCAGCAGTGGCACTGTGGAATGATTCAGACCCCGCCTATGAGTTGTTGAAAAAGTAAGCATTCGAGGTTTGTGACAAAACGCCTATATCGACTCACTGCAATGATTTAGTATCGAGGTCATTCACGAGAATTTAATTCCCTCACCTTCGCTACCAGCTTGCGAGGGTGAGTGATATCCTTCAGCACCAGAGTCCGCGGAATGGAATGAACCCGCTTCCTGATCATAGGAAAATCGTCAACTGTCGTCAATACGACACCTACATCGACTTACTAGCAACGACCGTAAGCCACATTGATCAATTTCATTAGAAATGTCGGTCACTCACCACTGGCCGCCGTAGCCGGAGTAGCCCTTTTTGTCAAATCGGCATCAGCCATGTCGAAAATCGCGAAAAGTGTGTCTCACTCTGGCTTTTTCCGATTCTTCCAGAAATCCAAACCTTCGGACGCGATCTTCTCGAGATCCCTTCCGCCCTTGAACCAAAAGGAAGGGGCAGCATAACCATGAGATGAAGTCGGTGATGGCTCTGCCCCAGCATCCCTCTTCACGTTCCCTTGATATACATTCCGGGGAGCGTTATATACGTCGTGTACCTTACCTTGAGTGGAGGAGCTACCCATGACCGTCAAATGTTTCCAAGATGGTCATCAATGGTCTGAACGTACCCGGTTTCTGCGGGGAAAGAGGGCGGGAGGCCGCCTATTTGAGAAACGTCAAGGTCTCCATTGGCTTCAGTAGGCGTTGGAGCAGGAATAACCGGAGAGACAGCGGCCATGATGAATGCCACGAGAACAAGAAAACGGGAATGCATACTGCAACAGTTATAATGGATAGCAAACGAGAGGATCGTTGGATCGTTAACGAAATCGAATCGTAATCAATGAATAGATAAAGGGCTGATATAAAATAGACAATGAGCGAGTAGAGACGAAGGAGTCGCGTGTACTTACTAGCCAGTACCCGCGAGCCAAGAAAGGAAGAAATTGAAGGCTGGAGAAACAGGAGACAGAGGTGGGCATTTATACACTCTCGGATGAGCTTGTAACATTTACTTGGAACGTGTCGTGAAACGGCGCCATCAGAGGTGATAGTTGCAACGAAACCGCAGTTATGGTTCTTCCCTAAATTATGAGCTTCTGCCAGGGGCACGATTTGATGGTCACCCGGAAACTGTCCGACAATTAGTATGGTGAAAGGGAAGTACGGTGTGTCGATGAAGTATTCGGGAACGACCACCGAGAGATGGAACATCGCCAAGCACGAGAAATACGTACGGAAAGTCTAACGACGGCGGACGTCTGAGTAAACTGGTATGCGTGCGTGCCTCACATTCTGAAGACGTTAGCGCTCAGGAATGGGAGCAGAGTTCATAGATGACATGGAAAAGGCACCCAAAACAAACTATGAAATGTCCCAATATGTAAATCCTGCGCGTCGATCACCCTCATCTTCACATAAACCAAGTTTTACTCACTGATTAGATATAATATGAACGCTTAGCTGTTGCGTCCTAGTGTGCATTCCCAACAAGCAGTATCAGAAATCAAGATGGGGAACAGGATCGCACGAGAGGGTAATTCCTCTGCCACACTCCCTGCAATGCTATTCTTCCCATTTTATCCATTTCAATAAGAGAAGAAGAGCGCACCGAGGAGAGTGGTGAGCCGGCCGTGGGGAAACGCAAACGCTCCACCGATCCGAGCGAACCTGAATCGGAGCTCGTCGAAACACAAGGCATCTCCCAACCTGCCAAGGCTGCCGCAAGATTATTACTCCGTCCAAACTACACCCACTGTACCCTCCGCGAATTGTCCAGATGCCACGTCCATCGAGTCAAAACGAAGGGATAATGCCTCATCCCGATTGAGAAACGAACCCCTGGACCGGAGACGATATGAGAGAGCCGGTACAGTTCCAATCATCAACACGGGCATGGATACGGTGTATCAAGTATTGAGACCGTGTCAACAACGTACTCTGATAGAAAGTGTCTGATGTGTATGGTCGTCAAAGAGCTCGAAATCTAAGATTCTGTTAGGCAAAGAATGTAGTGCTACTGATGGAAACTGAACAACGCGGCGTTTTATGTGCATGACGACGTACTGGTTTCTACATCCAAGATTATTACCCCGTCCAAACTACACCACTGCACTCTCCACGAATTGTCAAGATGCCACGTCCAT
Source organism: Xerocomus spinulosus (assembly GCA_038094075.1). Classification (NCBI taxonomy): domain Eukaryota; kingdom Fungi; phylum Basidiomycota; class Agaricomycetes; order Boletales; family Boletaceae; genus Xerocomus; species Xerocomus spinulosus. The sequence continues at coordinate 27,073 of JBBPTN010000087.1, read as the reverse complement.
CGAGCCAAACGAAGGGATATCTCCCCGTACTAATCGAGAAAGGAAACTCTGGACCTCACAGTTGCCAGTAGAGACGATATAGGAGAACCGGTACAGTTCCAACCATCACGGGCACGGTGATGAAACCATGTCAACAACATACTCTGATAGAAAGCGTCTGATTTGTATGGTCGTCAAACAGCTCAAAATCTGTAACTCTGATAGGCAAAGAATGCGGTGCTACTGACGGAAACTGAATAACGTGGCGTTTTACGTGCATGACGACGCACATCTGTGGTAGAATGAATGAATGGACGAATGATTGGTGGAAATGAATGTTTGCCTGGTCACTACAGTTGAAAATGGCACCTGCGAGGAGATGCGAAAGTACGGAGAGCAGTCGGGAATGTTGGCGATGGTGGGCAGACGCAGGTTCGACGAGGACTGTGAAAGTTCGTCCTCTATAATGCTTGGCATCAGTGAGACATCAGATTACACTCCGCGGCGCCAATTGCGTTTGAGGATAGAAATGAGCTTGGAGTTCAACGTTCAACTTCAAGAAGAAACGACCAGCCTTGGATGAGTCGTGCCACAAGGAAGGTATAGCCTACCGTCAAGCAGTATCTGGGTTCCAGAGTGCTGTCCATGGTTATACCAGCAAAGTGGCAGTAAAACCTTGGTCAAGTGAAGCGACCAGCCACCACACGGTGTTGAAGCGTGTCTCTGGGGTCTACAAGCCAGGCCAGGTGGATTGAAGGTAGTGGTGTGAATTGACTATGAGGTGCGTACTCCATACTAATTCTCACGGAAGCCGGTGTTCTGTTCAACTCCATCACTTGCTCCCGCTAATGCGAAAATTTCTGTCGTCGCTATTAGTTCTCGCCCTTCTCCTTTTCTTCTGTCAGACTGGCAATGCAGGAGACAGCCGCGCTGCGAACGTAGACTTACAGCCAAACCATGGGGTTGAGTCGGACTCAGATATCAACTGTTGGTCCTTTATTAAGTTACAAACACTTTGGAATTTTCATTTTGATGATCGGTTGCTAGATACATCCACAAAAGTGGGCCCATGGGCATGTAAGTAAACTCATTTCCGAGGCAAAGATGCACATGCTTATACTCGATAGCCCTCGGAATCCCATCTCACATTATTCAGGGATTACAAGGTACCATGCTGGCCAGTTTTCTCATTCTCTAGGTCTCATCTCTCCAACAGATGCGCTTCCTTCACCCGCTCTTCGACTCATGGGTGCAATCCGGCATTTCACGGCACCCCAGCCATCTCCGTCCGATTTTTGGGACAAGGCAAAAGAATACGAGAAACTTCTGCAGGAATATATTCCCCGCATGCTAACAAGTGCTCAAGCGTATTTCAAGTCTACCGCTTTCAACGACATTACATATGCTATGAAGAACATTGTCCATGTCACCGCTACGTTTCGTAGCCTCATTCAAGATGGTTTGGACGCTCATGGTATTACTCTCGACACGATCACCCAGGAGCTCGAGGTCATTTTCATGGATATCGTGCATGAGCTAGAGAAAATACATCCGCCAAGCAAGGCACCTGGCCATGCTGAACGAGGTGAAATGGTGAACAAGGTTCTGAACGACACCGAGTCGGCTCTCGTTAACCTTGCCGTGCGTTATGGAATCAAAGAGGACATTGTTACGACCTACTTGGAGACTGTGAGGCCGCATGTGCATGCGCTTACAGTAGCAGTCGGTACGTCAGTTGTACTTCCTATGGTGAATCTAACAGTCCCGCGGCACAGGTGATATCAATGAACAGCATCCCCAACTTCTTCCCACTCTCGCATTCAGCATCGCGGCCTTGCTTATACCAGAATCATGGATCCTTCGCCCCTTCCTCAGCGTCTTTGGCTTTGGACCTGCAGGACCAGGAAAAGGTGCGCCTTTCCTCGATCACCGCATACTGTAAACTTAATTTGACACGTAGGTTCGGCTGCTGCTTGGTTACAAAGCCGTTTCTGGGGTGCAGCGGTGAAAGCTGAAAGCTGGTTTGCCTTACTCCAGGCAGCTGGAATGGGCGTGATACCAAAATGGACTGGTGTTGTCATCAAAGCCCCACTCATCGTCGGAGGTCTGTTGGCGATGTTCCTTCCCTGCTTCCGTCGTGGATAGTTGGTCATCCTCTTGCAACTCGTTTCATTTGTACACGACCTTTTTGAACAACGCCGCTGATGTGGGTTAGTCGAGAACTCCATATTGTGTTGACATTACATATATCTTGATGTACTGGGGCAGTGTTATTGTAAAGATGCCACCAGACCAGCAGCAAGTCTGGGTAGGCATTTGCTTGCTAAGGCCAGAGGAGCACAACCTTGGACTGATACAAGCAACATGGTGGTATGGTAACGGAGGAGTCCGTCATCGAAGAAGCCAAGGCCCGAAAACTGTGGCACGTCCCAGACTCTGCGGACAATCCATTCATGAGTCACATCCGATCTTGAGGACTCCACTAGTCCACATAGAGGACATCGTGTATAATAGAACGGTAAACATCCACTGTTCACGATATCCCTAAACGCCATCACAATAGGGCCACTGTGATGGGTAGTTGAGTGTTCGGGCGGTCAGGAAATGTGGTAGGATGTCAATGATGTCCGGACGAAGGTTTAGCAGCGCATTGACTTCTTACGTCTGTGGGTTTTGGAATGGTTGGATGAATTTGGTGTCCTGTGTGCTACAGGAGTCACCCCACGACACCGGCTACAGCGTGGTCATGAGGCTGTCAGATAGGCTCATAGACCCCTGATGGAGCGAGGCGGCATAGCCATACTAGAAGCGGAGTCAGCAACCATCCTTCCACTCGTCTGGTGATCCACATAGTAATACACATATGGGAAACAATTACATTAGTACAACGGCTTAGACATAAAATATGGTCGCTGGTTGGGGAGGACAATGGCGATCAGGATGGATAAAAAAGGCAAGTGCTGTATTGTCGAGTCACCTGATCGAGACGCGTCTTGGCCTCATACGTTCGGTCCACCTCGTTTGATGGCCGCATTGACAGGTTTGACATGGATTCCACCCAGCTTGGACCCATCTGCGAGGTTACATAAATACTCGAGTCACCCTCCCAAACTTGTATCGTTTGTATCATTTCCATTTCATCACACCCCTGAAAACACGTCTCTGCACCAGTCATAAAGAGCACTTACTACCAAGATCTACTACTTTAAAGAGTACCGGACACAGATATGGAAGGATGTTGGTTCGGCGCTATGCCAACCGAGCTTTTCCTCAAGGAATTTCTCCCTTTCGCCGATTCACCACTGCCAATACTCCGCCAGAACCCTTTCGAGAGCGTATCTAATAGCGGGGAAGACAATGACCATGGCGAATTCGTGAGTACCATATCTTTTGGTGATGTCGCTTGTCTAACACTGCGTGCTTCTAGATCAGGGCAATTCAAGATTGGATCCCGCACCTAGATGCTGTCAACACCAGCAACAAGGAAGACACCGACAAAAACATACAACTCAAGACAGACATTGCGATCTACAACCACGTTGATGGTATGGCACCCCCAGCGAGGACGGACTTCTCTCAGATGGAACTCTGGATGAAGTTCAGGGCAGAGTCACAAGGCACCGCGTTCCAGGATCCTGCAGATTCAGAAGAGGCTCGTCGTCTTGCGGCCAAGAAAGGGTCGTTCACACCAGACACCACGGACGGGATCCGTATACGCCAACAACTCGCTCACTGTGCGATCGCGCACCACAGCCAGCAATTCCGCAACTTTTCGTTCTCGATCTTGGTCGAGGGCGATGTCGCTCGGTTTCTCCGATGGGACCAAGCTGGCACGATTGTAACAGCGGGGTTCAACTATCGGAACCGCCCAGAAATAATGGCCGAATTCTTGTGGCGTTTCGATCATATGTCTGCTGGGAGTCGGGGTCGCGACGAATCTGTGCAGCCGGCGGACCTCTCGCCTGAGTTGGATGCGCGAGTGAGAGAACGGCTAGGAATCAAGGATGCAAAGGTCCCCCTTTTCAAATATACAATTCCCGGTCTGATTGGAAAGGGATACGCCTATGGTCCTCTGCGGCCAAGGAAGACTAGATCACGCACGCTACCCGTTGCATGGTTCCCGACTGTTGACGCCAACAAAGTGGCCGAGCAGTGCGACTCACTCAGCATTTCCGGAGAACAGGGCACACGATTGGAGAAAGGCCCATGGTGCAAAGAACGAATCGTTTACTTGAAGGACACGTGGCGATATGTATCCAGCTCTCGCAATCTCATGCCGGAACATGAGATCTTCGAAATACTTCATCGTCACGGAACGCCCAACATCCCGGAGCATGTCGCTGGTGGAGATGTTGACGGTGGCAGGACGCGAACGCAGGAGTTTATGAAGGCAAACTGGATGTGCGTCAAGCCGAGGATCTCTACATTTCAGCATTACCTACTTGTTCATGGCGTCGTTGGTCGGCCACTCGTCCGATTTGAATGCACCAAGCAACTTGTTACCGCTGTCCTGGATGCAATGAAAGGTTCGTCTCTTCAACCATGTACCCGAACAGTACATTGACATTTCCGCATGAAGCCCACTCACACGCATTCGAAGTCGCGAAGATCTTGCATCGTGACATTAGCGCAGGGAACATCATTCTGACAGACGATGGCAGAGGACTGCTGATCGACTGGGAGATGTCGGATATGGTGAACGAGGACGGAAGCACATTTTACCCAGATCACACCGTAAGTGCTGTACAAATCGGTTTTACCGATGTGCTGATCACTACACGCTCTTATTGATCAGGGTACGTGGCAGTTCATGTCTGCCAATCTGCTGGAGGACCCGAAAAGATTCAACACCTTTACGGATGATCTCGAGTCGTTCCTGCACGTCCTCTCATTGATAATGCTGCGTTACGTACCTGCAAGAGACGACTTTCTTCCCTTTGACCGTGAGATGAGCATGCAGAAGTTTAAGGAATGTGTCGTGGCAGAAGGGGGTGCCGAGGAAGGCGGACACGAGAAGGCAAATACATTGGGTAATGGCTCATATCCGTCAACGAAGTTTCGTCCTCGACGGGACACCCCACTTTTCGGTCTTCTCAACGAATTGAAGGAGCCCTTCAAGTCGCTCTATTCCGGACGTCCGCCGACAACCGAGGACCAAGGGAAGACACGCGACGTGGCAGCTGACGCTGACGCTGACCCGGACCTACTCTGTCTGCCAGCAAGCATTGTGACCTACGATAGAGATATGCTCAGGCTGCAGTCTTCCTCTTTCTTCATCGACCAGATGGAGAATGCGCTGAGCAGGAAGGATTGGCCTATAGACGACAAGTCTGATCCAAAATTGCATCCTGCACGTCGCGTCCGTCGGAAACAACCGGAGAGGACGAATCAGCCTCAGCATACACAAAACACGTGAGGAGACGCGAAAGAGGCGTCAAGAGAGTCGAAGCACAAAGCCAACGGGATGATGGAAGAGGGTTCAGAGCCGAGTGCGAAACGTCGTCGTAGCCCTCCTGCAGGCACACCTTAGGACCGTTATCAATGTACCACGTACTTTATAAATACCATCCTCGATTCATGTAGTATCTATGCTGTCTCTCGAACCAAGGTGGAAAACGTGAAAAATGCGAGGGTATCAACATTGTGGGCACTCATCGGATACGAGTGTGAATCACAGAAGGACGCAGCGTGTGATATGGCTGTCAAAGTGCTGACGCCCAACAAATGTGTCGCACGCCAACAGATTCACTGGCACAGAATCCTCATCAGTCACATCTCGAAGGGTGAAACTCGCCTGATTGAACACAGCGTGATGAAGATCACAGGGTGCGAATAGAAGCTCTGAAGGAAAGGTTTGCAGGTCAACAAATACATTCTCACATGCGGTTTGAAAGCAAAGGCACGATATCAAGTCGTACACTCATTGGTTTGTTTATCTTAAAAGGTCGTCGCACATTCGGGTGTCTGAGTATGAGCAACACAAAAAAAACAAATGTTCCAAAAGAACAAGATAGAAAAAGAACGACAGGACGGTCTATGTGGGTAGGGCACCACGTAGACGAATCGTACCGTCCTTGAGCCGCTCCGTAATCACTGGGCTCGCTGCAGGGCGATACTTGAACTCTTTCGAGTACCTGTACATGCATATATGCGTATTGAAGAGTACCATTCGATAACTGACACTCACCGAGAGGCGTATACGATCTTTGGTCCTCGCTGTGTTGGTCTGAGGTGGACCACAAGCCAAAAGAGAACGGCGACAAGCCCAACGACGAGCGCGCGTTGCCAAATGGACCGTCGTCGCTCCTGCTCAGTGGACTCGGACATGGCTATGATTTGAGAAGAATCTCGCGGGGTTTCAAATGCGACGTGGACAGCGACGGCGAACCCAGATGAGGCCGAGCGCCGTCAAGGACGACGACGAGCAAGACAGCGGTGGGTTCCTTTTGGCGGTCTTGTGTCGTTCTCACCTTCTTCTCAGACATGGATTTCTCGGGCGACGGGTCGGACGACGTAGACGATGTGGGACGTCGGCCAAAGCTCGATGACGAGGACGACGGCGACAACGACCCAGACGACGAGGACGAGGACGACGAGGCAGAACCAGAAGAGGTCAGCCCGACGCATTTCGCGACGAGTCATCGACTCACACGACGAGCAGGATATGGAATCTGATGAGCTGTCCCCGCCGCCTTCACCACACAAGCCCCGCCTCAAAATCAAGCTCAAGCTGCCTCAAATTCTCAGTCCGAACGCGTCTTCGAGCCATAGCCATAGTCATTCGCACAGTCGTGCAGCGTCTACACCGAGCGGACCGAGTCGACCGCCGTCTCACCTCGGCATATCTAGAGGTACGTCGTCGTATATTATATACTTATGTATGCTGTAACAATGTGTACATGCGTAGATGTGGATGTAGATATGGACGTGGACATTGAATCAGAAGACGACGACGACGACGACCAGGATGACGGCGAGGCAGAGGAACGCGGTACAGGACGGTCAAAGCGCCCCATGACCTCGCGTCAAGCCGTCCTAGCGAGCGTCGTCGACTCGTCGCACGTTTCGCTCTGTCTGTTATGCTTTTTCATCTGCATCTGTCGAGAACTGACACTTACCTCGACGTGTAGCGGGGTCGTCGCGCAAGAAGAAGCAACTTACCGAATCAGAGATGGCTTTGCGTCGCGAAGAAACCGCCCGCAAGCGGAAGAACTTGACCGAAAAAAAGCTCGAGGACGAAAAAGTGTATCATCACCCATTCACCGCTTCTCACCCACTTACCACCGACAATAGGCGGAGACGATTAACCGGCTACTCAAAAAACAGAGCAAATCCAAGAAACGCAACGCGCTCTCGACTGCAGACGATCGGACGCCAATTTCAGCTACCCCGGCAGTGATACAGACAAGGGATGGCTCAGAGGCAGAGGGCGAGGCAGAACCTGTGGATATTGTGCCACAAATGATTCGCTGGGTGTCGACGACCAAAGGCGTGTCTGGGACCGGTGATGCGGTGAACAAGGACGGACGGATGAGGCTCACACTCTCGGTGCCCGTAATGGGTCTGCCGCATCAGGGGCTCACACTCTCAGCTCCCCTGAATCCACCGACGGACACACCTATGTGTGATGTGATCGGGTGCGAGCGGGCGCGCAAGTATCGACTCGTGAAGGATTGGGTGAGGGGTGCGTGTGGGATGACGCATCTGAAGATGCTTGAGCACCAGATGGACGTTGTCTAAATCGATGGTGCAAATACTGTTGAAGGTACGCATGTATGCAAAACATTGTAGGTCCAGGAAGGAAATGCAAGATAACGCTTCCTATTACTTCATTCGGTGAATCTCTCCCTTGATAATTGGTATGGAGGTATTGCGGATTTGTCTGTGTCTTATCTCTTTCGTCAGGGATGGAATGTCCCGAATCTGGGGTTCCAGTGGTTATTACCTCTTGGCCATTCGGCGTCATCGCCATCGTAAAACATTCTAGCCCACCATATGAAACTGGAATCTCTTCCTAAAAGCAAAATTCGTTTCAGTGACATTGGGCCGTTTACTACGCCAGATTTGTCAGAGGCATACCAAGGATTGGTTGTTTACCCCAACTTATGTGATCGCATCCATGGGTATGTAATCTAGTCCTGATCAAATGACGTCCATTTTGCTTCTCCACGACTTGGATTGGGACAGTCACATTCACCTTGATCAGCTTATCCAAATGAAACTATACCTCACGCCTGCCCTAGCACACCACGCCCATTGTGGTTCTTTGCTTGATTGGAGAACATGTAAAGTACAGCAACGACTCCCTTGCACATCACCACAGGTAACTGCCACCATCACTGGCACTGCCAACTTACGTGTCTGTCCACTTCATATCAGGTTTCTCGTCTTGGCGCGCCTTATTTCCAACCAGGAGAGCTATTATTGCATGTTTCCCTCTTTTTCGCAGATAAGTAGGACACACGATTTTGGATGACCGCGCGGAAACGGACAGGCCCAGTGTGCCATATCGAAACCCATCGAATGGATTCCGCTTGTATCATGATCTAAGAGCAAATTTAACAACACACCGTGTTGATGCGCTCTACCAGGGGGTGTATCTTTGATATCCGCCTTCTTACTTATCTTCCGGCAGATATATATATCCGCGTCCGGCGTTTGTCTGTGAAACACCACCTCGTCACCCCTTGTGCATTTACCACCTCAACGACGGACGTTCTGGTATCAACCACATGACTTCGTCACTGCAGGAAGTCATCTCATACTTTCGGATGGATGACAGCGTGTCTCGTATGTTGCTGTCTATTCTTTTCCACTAATCCCACCATTCGACCCAGTCATCGTAGTCACCGCCATCGCATATGATTACAGTGAGTATGCGTCTTCATACTCGTTTCTCCGCGTTGAGCGAACTCCACACATCATTAGTCCTCACATTTTCAAGCGAGGTGTGTGACATGTTTATTCATTTCAATTGCTGAACGTTTTTTCAGGTAGAGTACATTTGGGTAATCGCATGCGTTTTTTGTGTCTGTCAAGATGTTGATATGGTTGCAGAGCAAGCCCTGGACATGGGTGTCTGTGTTGTATGTCATTGTGGGTATCTCGATTGCGATCACGTCGTCCACCAGAAATGAAGCACTACTGATTCGTAGGCCCGTTATTCCGGTATTTGCAATGCAATGTATGTGTGTGTATTCCGTGACATGCCGCTTTATCCCTGATTTGTGTACTAGGTCTACTGCCATCTGTGGGTCCAAACGTTGGAACTGGTTGATTTAGGCTAATTTGATCAAGTCGGAACTTCGTTCTTTCCGGGTCCTGTAAAGGTGAGTTCCTATGTAAACCTCCAGTCATGGCTAAAAGGGACTCTAACGAGTCATTCTATCGCAGACGTATGTGATTTTAATCCGTTTTCACGGTGATTATTCTACGTAGCAACTGATCACATTCGTATAGATGTGAGCACATTTTTGTGAGGTTGTCGACAGAAACTCCAACCAATATTACCTCCAAAAGGTGGAGCAGTTCTTCTTCTCGGCCAATGGGCCTACCCGGTTTTCTACTCTGCGGCAGATAGTGAGATCTCATGTCTGCTGCTGTCGAATAATCTAATCTGGTAAACACAGTGGTGATGATCCTTCGTGTGTGGGCCATATCTAATCGGTCGAAGCTCATCCTCGTCACCCTCCTCACAACATTCGTCTTGGAAGTGATCTCGTTTCTCGTATATTACTCTATTTTCAGCATTCAATTCAATCATCTTGACTCTATAAGTGGGTTTGCCATATGCCATGTATCATTGATCTGACCTTCCTCGATCGTGTAGTGACCACTGTTCATGCGCTCCGATACACCGTCTGCTGGGCGGCTACTGCTTCGTCCCTTGTCTGGGCTAAAGTCATGGACATCACCCAGATCACCCTCGGCATGTTGATGTGTCTTATCACTGTTGCCCAGTCCGTCAAGCAGTCGCTTCAAATGTATCATGTCACCAAGCGTTTCCAACTCAACCGCTACATGAAGCTGTTCACAAGGGACGGCACGCTCTACTTTGCAATGTATGTCCTTTTTTTTTTCATTCTGTCTTTCGTACAACTAGACAGGCGATACGCAGGATCATGGTCGTTGCACTCCTTGGCTTGCTGGGTAACGCGAATGTCTTTGGCTCTACAGGATGGTGGGTCCCACTGTCGTGGCTGGTACAACAAATACCTCCTGTCACGCTCATCCCTCGCTTCATCCTGGGTTTGCGGGAGCTATACGCACGAGACTCTCGGGGCAGACGAGACAACGAGATCGATACGGCGTTTGGTCTAGGGACAGTTGCTGGACGGCAGGGTACGGTGTCGAGTGCGATCATGTTTGCGGACGAGAATGGAGGGGATGATGAGACAGAGAGGGCCCAAGGTTGACTTGCGAACAGGCACGCACGAATGAGAGCGTGATCGCTGTCAGAGGATAACTTGGTCGGATGGTGTGTTGCTGTGTATGCCGTACTGCGCGTGTGTGTTGGCACGTTGTCTTGGTTGCCCCGTGTACGTTGTCTGTCCGTTTCGTTGTATTTCCTCGTGTATTTATCTTTCCTGATTGTCTCAAATTTGAAGATGGTCTTCACCTTTCGTACTGTTCATACCTCATATGTACTCTAGACAGACATCCTAAGGTAGTCGAAAATGGCGCTTGTAAAGTACGTTGATAACAATCCCAAGGGCTCTGAACATTCTGCCACCATCTGGTATGAAGCTCGCTATAATGACCTCGCCTTCGACCACCATCTATGTCAGCATCACCACATTCACCAACAGCGGCGGTGACCCATCATTCTTTCCTATTGACGCCCAAAGCCAGGACACCCGGACCAGGGATGGCATGGATTGATACGAGCAAGGTGGTGGGATGGTAACGTAGGAGTCCATCGAAGAGGCTAGGGCTTGAAAACCCACGTCAGTAAATGCCCCAGACTCTGCGAACAATCCATCCATGAGTCGCATCCAATCCCGAGGACTCCACTAGTCCACATAGAGTTAAACACGGGTTCTGATAGAATGGAGACGCTCAAAATCCGAAAAGAACATGATCGTCGGTAGTTTGGCGGCTCTACTATCTCATTGGCTGCCAGCTTGTATACCGATTGCCGTGCTATTAGGCAACTTGCTTTTCCATACCACCAACCCTTTGTGGCGGGTAGGAATATGTTCCACTGATTGATGTCAGGCGCTGATCAGAATCGTCTCGTCCAGAAAACTAGGCCAATGAGTGCCAGTTCCTCAAACGTACAAGAAGTGAACTATGGGAACCGTTCACAGGGATCCCGATCCCTGATAATGCTAAGCCGACTACGGATAAATTACAATGTCGGATCGCCATGCTGTCGGCGACTCTAAGAAGCCTGTACTGTACTGAACAGTGGATGCGAATTAGAATGTGAGTCATTCAGAAGCTGTCAGCTGTCAGACGATCACACATGGTTAATCCGGCCGCCCAGACCGACACCAGCATGCTGTTTACGATCCAATTACCTTGTGGTCCTGCACTGACACATCGAGCCAACTATTGACTACTAACAGGTCCCATAGCTTGGGAGAGCAGCTGAAAGTAGGTTAGGTTTACTGTGCGGGTTCCAATCAGAATCTGATGCGGTTTAATGAAACAATACGTCAATTGACAGCTTCCCCAGCTCTTGAACTTTCCCTTTCCTGGTTCTTAGAATGCATCCTCGCTCGAGGTAACCTCTAACTCCCATGAAAGCGATCGGCTAAAGTGCAATGCTGTTGTGTTTAGAGCCTAGATGGAGCCGGCGCGCCCCAAAGCCACTAATCGCCTCGACAAACTTCCTCTAGCATGACATAACATTGCGTGATAAATGTTTTTGAAAACGGATAAAAGGCTACTATCCTGTCCCTAAACATCCCAGGAAACGTTCGTGTTGCCTCTGGTGAGCTTTCACCTCGCCCCCCTCCGATTCTTGATCGTGCTTACATGTGACCCCACCTGAATCTAGTCTTCTATCGCATCTCTTGTTGCTTTGTCTGCATTTCCGTCTAGCAGAGACCATCCGTATCCAGGTAAGGCTCGTTGTATTGTTGTGGATAGTGAATACTTACGGTCGACTTAACAGAACAATGGGCCAAGTTACTATCATCAACTACACAACGGTCACCATCTATGTCAGCATCACCACATTCACCAACAGTGGCGGCGACCCATCATTTTTTCCTATTGACGCCCAAAGCCAGGACACCCGGACCAGGGATGGCATGGAGTATGCGGTCATCAAGAAAGACGGTGATGACACAGGGAGTGTTCTGGTTGTCGAGGCTGACAATGAGTACCCCATCTACTAGGGTGATAGTCCATATCTGAGGTAGTTTGTTTCTTGACGAGTTCTTGTGTCGTGTGTAAGGAACCATCGAAGGCTGTGCCGTGTCGGAATCAGTAGAGGTGCTGTGGGTTGCTTGAACACCGCCGTCAGGAGGGTGTCATTGGCCGGGTATGCTTTCCCGGAAAGCCTGTCCTTGAGTGGCTCAACATTCATGAACAGTCCGAAATAGAAAATAACTCTCCTGAGCGGATTGGACTATCCAACGTCGTGCACAGGCATCGCGATCATAGATATATATCTAAAGGTGCATTTTCGTCAACGGACGTACCTTGAGAACCAAGACCCGCACATATTGCAAGTGGGTCGTCTACAGATACCATGAACAATCATAAGCATTGATGAAAGAGAGTTCATGTAATAAGTGATGACCTGAATGCGTGGGAAGTACACGGAGTTCCGACACTCACAGGGACCACCACACCCCCCCGTCCCCGTCTCACAAGCTCTTCCACCACTTCTCACCAGCCTTGCTCTTCTTCCCGCCTTTGGTGCCATTCCCGACGATGCTAGTCTTTTCGCTGCGTCCCACCGTCCGTACATGTTTACCCCGTAATTCCTTTATCCCACCAGCTCTCTTGACAACGGTGGATATCCCCGATGAGATCCCTTTTCGCTGCGTCGAACGTACCTGCAGCTCTGACGTGCCATTTTGTTTGCGAGGACAACTTTGTAATGGATTCGATGAAGAAGGCGAACGTGTTCTTGCTGGTGACGACGGAGTCGACTCTTCACACGTCCCACCCGCATCGTCATCATCGAGATCAGAATCTGGACGTTTCCGCTTCCGTCGCGTAGGGGGAGGCATTGGGGACGGTGACGATTGAGAGATGGCGCTGGCCTTACTGGCGGGATTGCCACCAACCTTTTTCAACGGCCTGAAACCACTTTCCCACTGTTTCTTGTATAAGCGGAAGAGCGCCATTGTAGCCCGTGCGTCTGTTACCTATTGGATCGACCTGCGTGAGATATATGATGGCGCGCATATGAATTGAAAAATCTACACTACTGTGTTCGCCACTCTGGATGACGACCCCCAGTTCTTGTTTAACGAGAACTCGCAGTGCCGGGCGACGGGATTTCACGATACGATATTTATATGCCAACGATTGGGTATCACGTATCTGCGGAGACGGATGGGAAAGCAAGAGCGCCTATATGCGCCCAAAGTCGCAAGGATAGTGCTTGTATGCGTGATGTCCATACCTTGAGATCGTTGTATATTGCATGACCAACGAGTACTCGGTCCTGGATCAAGTCGGCCACTGTCTGCTGGACTTCTTTGAAGGGCTTGGCTGTAAGACCATCAGCTATATATCTGCGATCTCGTACACGCGTACCTGAGCCAGCTAGGTCGGTGCTTCGAACACCACTCCACTGTGTCCGATAGTCGACGACTTTTTCGCGTTGTCTGACGAAAACGTCGAGAATGATGGCCCCTGTGTAGTCGACGATGCTGACTCGCGCCAGGGAGGATTCGTTCCCTTGAATGCCGACGCCAACCATCTCACAGTCGAGGGCAATATACTTTCCAGGACTGCACGCTGAAAATGAGACGACAGAATATATGCGAGAGCATGTCACTCACATAGTCTGGGGCGACGTGTACTCTACTTTTCCGAGTACCATTTGGCGTAATGCAGCAACGGACTCGCCATTCTTCGTCTCGGTCGTCTCCAGATCAACAAGGACATCCTGTTCGTACCTTGTTGGCGATTTCCAATGAAAAGAGGACGTGGTGCCAAGGGAAGATGCGCCGTCGACTTTGCGCCGTTTTCGTGGTTGGCCGTGGTGAACGAGTCTCTGCTCCAATATCTGAAATCTCCAGCTCACGATGTTCACGATACACTCACCTTCTGCAACGCCAACCAGTTTCCTGATGGTCCACTAGAAACACGTCGATGAGATAAACGGAGACAAAGGACGGCGCGGTTACCTGGTCGTCGTCATATGGGTAAACAAATGAAATCCAAACTCCGACAACTTGATAATGGATATGCTTCCGCGTGGTAACTTTGTGAATAACATCGTTTCGTTCTTGCCACTCACTACACGACTGCATTGATACCCACAGAATGCCGAAGAAACCAAAGTCTGGTCCCCCGTATACAGATATACCCAACGAAGTCTATGTTGTGGTCTCATTTCCATGGGGAATGGACAGAAATCCGCGCTCACGAGGCAGACAGGACTATGATCGCGTGGCGTCATGGGCGCAGCTTGTCCTCCAGCAAGGAGGACTAGGTGGGGGTCGCCTTGCGACGATTGAATGCATCTACGGCATGGGCACCGTAAGTCCTATCGTATACGTCTCGTACGCGAATAGTCCATGTGTGAAAGAAACTGACGCTCTGCTTCATCTACATTGTCTTGTCGTGTTTCGTACTTGATGTGTTCTTAGCGCGATGAAATCATCATCCAATTTGAAGAAGGCACTAATATAGTCCCACTCTTGGGTGAACATCGTTGGGCAAACATCGCAAAGGACTGGAAAGGCGCTCCCACTGACCATCGCTCCACACGTGTATTTCTCTACAACTGGAGGGACAATGGAGATCCCTCGAACCGTAAGTGAATTTCGTCGACGCACACATAGCCGCTATCATGTGCTTGGACTTTCCGGAGGCAGCGTCCGCTGGTGAGTGCTGTTCACTAACCAGACCTTTTCAGATAATTGGATCGAGAACTTTCCAAACCGCCTCCCGCTTGACAGTATACCAGCTAAATCTCCATACCCAGCGGCTTCGTGGACTGCGCCTCCGCCTTCGCTCACCAACTTTGTCCTTCCCATCCCACCCCCAGCGAATCCGCAACCAGTGCCGGAGCTTAGGGACGTTCCCGAGAAAGGACCGTTGCCCCCTAAAACGGTAACACCACCTCCGTCCCCACCAGAAGAAGCAGATCAGTCCGTGGCTCCGGATTCCGGGGTGAGTCGGGTCTGTATCGTTGGTGCATATCATCATATCGTTTCCGATTCTTGACAGTTCCGACCTTATGAGCCACCATCTCAGCACCCATCTCACGCACGTTTTTTCAATCGAAAACAAGGTCAAATTGGTGACCCGCCCTCGCCCCAGTCATCCCCACCATCATTCAAATTCATAAAGAAATTGGATCCATACGAACTAGGTCGGATTGATCTCCTTGCATCCCCCATTTTATGCCTCATTTCTTGTACAGAGGAGGACGCGCTCAGCATACTCCACGCACCCGATCCGATTCAAGAAGATGTAGAATATCCCAAAAAGGAAGAGCTCGAACCGACAATCAAGGTGGAAAATCTAGACATCAAGGTCGAGGCCGAGGATCATTTAGGTGCCGTGTCTCGTTGCTTTGTCTGCTTTTCCGCTTTTGTTCCTGACACGGCATGTCTAGTACCTCGGGATGTACCACCAGCGAGTTTTGGATACCAGCCCTCGGCAGAGCTCGAGTCGTACATCAATGCGCATCTTCGGGATGTTGCTACGACTGGTGACGCACGAGCGACGCCCAGGTCACGCGGTATGCCTCTCACTCGAAACGTGTGCGTAGATAACAGGAACATCGCCCATAGTGTCTGTCAAGAGGGAATACGGAGAAGACGTGGATGAGCCCCGTCCGGGTGCGTCGTTTCCTCGTTCCCGCCGCTTCGCCTCTGACTACGCCTTGTAGACAAAGTGGCACCCCGAGTCGCGCCTCCGGCGAGTGTAGGGTATCGGCCATCCGCAGAACTTGAAGCGTGTATCAATGCGCATCTTCAGGGTATGGCCGTTCCAGGGTCCTCATCGGCATCAGGTAGTAGTACTCGGGCATTGCCTGGGTCATACGGTATGTCTCTTGCCTTGATCGGATGCATGCTTGGGTGAAACCAACACCGCCTGTAGTTTCTGTGAAAAGGGAATACGCAGACGACTTGGCCGTCTCTCTTGGTATGTTATATTGCATCTGTCTCTGCCCCGCTTCTTGACCTAAAAGAGCAGTAGAAAGCAAGCGTATCAAGGTTGAAGAGATATAGAGAGTTGCGCGCCCATCGGGCACGTTTGTATCAGCACGTTTGTATCAACCATCATGGGTTACGATGCAAGATCGACCATCTTGGATATTCGTTGTAACGGATGCTGTATCCCTATCCATTACATTGTGATAAACAGGTACATTGTACAACCCTGTAGCTGCTAGCGCGCGAACAATCAAAACTGTCCTTCTTGGTCGTATCGTGGTGATGGCGAGACATCTCTTCTTACTTGTGGTGTCTGCTACTGGTCGATCCGCCGGATTCCTGCGAATAAACATCAAAAGTGAGCAGTTCATTTCGGAGGAACGATATTTCTATCCACGCACTAGAAACGATCGTCAGTCGCATTCACAATATCCATTAATGATGTCGCTCACCGTCACTGCCACTGCTGAGCGTACTAGTAGTACTGCGGAATGATTCAGACCCCGACTATGAGTCGGGACGAGGTAAGCTGTTGGATTTACGATACGATGCCTATATGAACTCACTGAAACGAGTTAGTATTTCAATCACTCGTTTAAAAAACGTTACCCTCACCTTCGCTACCAGACTCCCCGGCTGACTGATATCCAAGTGAACCAGAGCTCGCACTATGGAATGATTCCTGATCACAGGAGAAATGTAAGCGCTCAGTGTCACTGAACGACGCCTACAACAACAACTTACTATCAAAAGACCGTAAGACGCATTCATCATATTCATTAGCGATCCTAGTCACTCACCGCTGCCCGTATCGGTGCTTTCGTGCGATCAGTATCAGTCATATCGAGGACGGAAAGCTGTGTGCCTCACTTGCCGTCCTTGGGCTTGAAAAAGTCGAACACCTCTTCCCCGATCTTGTCAAGGTCCTTTGCACCCTTGAACCAAAAGGAGGGCGCAGCATAACCATGGGATGAAGTCGTTGATGGCTCTGCCCCGGCGTCCCTCTTCACGTTCCCTTGGTATACCTGCCGGGGCGAGTTGTATACGTCGTGCACCTTACCTTGGGACGAGCTGCCCGGAACGCAACAGTCAGCTTTCAATGCAAAATATCAAAAGATGGCCATCAACGATCTGAACCTACCCGGTGCCCCTTTGAGAAATGTCGCGGTCTCCATTGGCTTCAGCGAGGGTTGGAGCAGGCATGACCGGAGAGACAGCGGCCATGATAAAAGCCACGAAAACGATAAGACGAGAATGCATGTTGCAACGGTTATAATGGATAGCGAAAGAGAGGATGGTCGGATCGTCAACGAAATAGGATCGTAATCAATGAATAGATAAAGGGCTGATACAGATCGGGCCATGAGCGAGTAGAGACGAAGGAGTAGCGTGTACTTACTAGCCAGTACCCGCGAGCCAAGAAACGTAGAAAGAAAAGGCTGGGGAGACGGGGAGGCAGAGGGAGGCATTTATACACCCTGCGGCGAGTGAAACGTTTTGGATCCGAGCCAACCGTACAATGCTGCAGTTGCCAACCTACAATGGCAGGCCATCATGGCATCAACCCATCGTGTCAGTCTCTGACATGACAAAAAACCACACAAACACGAGATGTGTGTATATATGGACTTGTCGGGCAATAAAATGTATCAAATGCGTTGTCAGTCGTCTAGGAGGTGGTGTCCCATCGATGCCATCTATCACAGTCTCCAGCAACACGAACCCTGCCTATGCCATCAGAATAGTCAACTTAGTCACGGACCTCTAACACCACATATTTTGCCAAGGCTGTCTCGTGGAGAAACCATCGCCTTGCATGTACATATGTAGGATACCATAGCGCGGTACCATCCGTTCCGGGTACTAAATGTCATAGCAGGACAAGGCTTGGGTGACACAATTGAAGCCTGAGTAATCCTGGATAGTACGAAACAGTACTGGCAACTTGAAACGCAGATTGACGGAAGAATGTCTTGGCGCGAGTAGGGAGTGAGAAAGACTATGTATCAGATTCGACTAGTATATGAAGGAGCGGATCAAGGTATGTTCTTTCGGAGTCAAGGTCGGAGTTACTTATATTCACTTTGGCCCATCACCTACCCTCACACCGCATCTGTCCTGCTCTACCTTCTTGACTCCTACATGAGCAGTGGAGTACAAGCGCATCAAGGTCGAAGAAATTCAGAGATGGGCTGCACGCCCGGCTCGTCGAGTATTATCTATCTGGGGATAAGAGAGTGCAGTCCGCCCGATACACGGCATATGCAACTTCGACACCTCCACTCGTTCACACTTCAACAACCCCTCAACAAACAGCAACAAAAGAGTATACAAAAGCAGGGCAGGAGCAGCGCCGACAGACCTCCTACGACGATGGGTGCCCCGGAAAAGCCACCCCACTTGGGAATCACGCCCATGCCTGCTGCCTGTAGCCAGGAGAACCAGCTTCGGGGTGCCACTGCAGCGCCCCAAACCAGTCTTTGGATCCACGCTGCTGTAGAGCCTGTAGCGTGTCATTGAACATGTAGTCCATAACGACGACGTATTCGCACACCTTTAATAGGCCCATAAGGCCCGAAGCCAAGCACACTCAGAATGGGTCGGAGGAGCCACATTTCTGGCACGAGCAACCCTGCGACACCAAACGCGAGCGCGGGAAGGAGCTGTGGGTACTGTTCGTTGATGTCACCTATATCATCCGCTGGTCAGCGTATACACAGTGCAAGACCGACATCATTGACTGACCCACTGCGACGGTGAGGGCACGTACGCGTGGTCGCAAAACGTCCAAGTATGCTGTCACGACATCCTCCTTGATGCCGTATTCTATGGCGATATCTACGAGGGCCATCTCGGTGACACCCAGGACTCTGTCCACTATGATGTCCCTCTCAGCATGGCTGGGAGCCTTGCTAGGAAGCGGGACTTTTTCCAGATCACGCACAATCGCCATACAAATGTACTCGAGCTCCCCGGTAAGGAGATCAAGCGTGACTTGGTGACGGTCCAATGCTTCCTGGATGTCGATACGAAAAGCGGTGGTAGCACGGACAATGTCCTTCATAGCGTATATGACGTCGGTGAATGCGGTAGACCTGAAGTAGTCCTCTGCGCTTTTGAGCATGCGGGGAATATAGTCCTGTAGAGTCTGTTCGTAATGCATCGCGATCGTCCAAAAGTCGTATGAAGTTTGTCTAGGCGCCACGAAAGCTTGAACTGCACGCATAGCGCGGAGGGCAGGTGGGAGGTAGGCATCTACGAACAATATGAGAGAAAGAGAGACAGCAAATGACGAGCACAGCACTTTGTAGTCCCTCGAAAATGTAAGATGGGGTCAAGAGGGCTGTGTGAAAATGAGTATGCAACCTCCCTGTATGATTTAGCACTTACATGGCCACGAGCTAGTCACGATGGTAGTACCTTGCCAGTGGGTCAAGTGTTGAAATTAAAACTCTTCGATGCAAACGTGACCCTACCGGTGAAATCGCCAACTAGAACCTCACTGTCGCCGTGGTTTGTCTGCGACTCCACACCCGTACCTTCCAGTGCAGCGCTAGGAAGAGAAAGACACAAGAGGGGAGTGAGAACGAGCAAGAACGAACGGAAGACCCGCATGGAGAGCCGCTGGTGGAGATTGGAGTCGGAGATTGGAGTTGTCCAACTCCCACCACGAATATCCCATTTATCTCGGCGCCTGAGAAAGGACTCCATACCGCACGGCCAACGCACATCTATCCTTGCACGTCCTTTTACATAGTATGAACTTGCTACAAACCGACAGAAAATGAATGCAACCTTTTCAGATACACTACATGCCTTTGCTAATAGATCTGGTATGTGATGCCAGGCTGGACTACAAGTATTTCGGGAGGATTGATGTCTGGGGCCTTTTGGATGAATGCAACCTCTCTGCCATCCCTGTTCCACCACCTAGTTGCCCCTGCTTCAACGGAAAGAAATTCCTCATGTGCAGGAGGATTAGAGACCTTGGTAATACGAACATAAAATGGTAGCCTTTCTGTTATTGACAATGTAAAGGTTGGGCATTTTACTGAATTTCCTGCGCATCAGCGTTTCCCGATAGCTATCACAACAGTGTAATGTCTACCTTGATCAGCATGGTGAAACAATCACAGTGAGTGAGATCTTGAAATGTGGATCGGATGAATATACTATGGCATGTATGTAAGGACAGGAGTGCATGGCATAAATCAAAAACTCACTAAAGCCAACGTGATGATGTTTTTTGAGGTTCTTGGATCGTTGCAGTCCTTTTATCCTCCTAGGCCCAACCATGCTGTGCTCACATATGGAAAGCTGGACTGTCGTTGGAAAGCCAGATTGTTGTGCTCTTGGCATGTGATGTGCAATGAGGCCATGTTCCTTAGCATTTTTGGGTCTTTCTGGAATGCCAAGAAGTATAGATGCTGTGCACAAGACTTTGAACACTTCCAGGTCATCTTGTCAATCCATCTTGTGGTTGGTGGTACTTGTTGCAATTGGGACAACCAAACAGAAACTGGGCCTTGAAATTTGTGCATCACGCAATTTTTTATTTTATCTGATCACTAGTTTGAGGAGCGCAAGGTCCTCCGGTGAATTGAGCTATATATGGTACCTCTTGGCAAGGTTATATGAGCGCTGACATTCTGACTCATGCATGTCATGCTTGGGATGCAATTAGAGCATGGAACCCCCATCAATTCTGTATGAAAACAGTGGCAGACCATCGACAAGTGCTTCCTTGGTGGGAATCAATGATCGTCGACCATGAAGCACATTCACCAAGTTTGCAGAAGAGACGATTACAAAGGTTTAAAAATGTATTCTAACAATGGAGTTTCTAGCAAGTAATTCTAGTAATGTAGGCATACTCAGATGAATCAATAGATATATCAAAAGAGGTTGCAGGGAACCCCTCAGGTCTGACCAATGGTACGACAAGATTTTCTCAGTTACTGATATCGACTCCTCGGAAGTATCCTATATGTCTGTCGGCGTCAGGCTGTCAGCATCTCGTAAGACCCTATTGGAGTGACTTACTCGGACTGAGATAGTACCACAGCACCATCCCTTGAACAAAGTTCTCTAGTGTGTGCAGATACCTTGCCAGCTCTTGGTCCACATCTGGCCCAAATGTCGGTAGTTTTTTCTTCAGTGCAATATAGTCCTCGACCCATTGGGTGAGCATCTCTGTCAGGATGTTGATGGCAGCTTGTAGACCAATGTTCCATTCATGCATGATGCAAAACACTAGGTTTTGGTAATCCCCATCCAACTGCTCCTTCTGTCATCATTGTAGAGTGTGTGCATCAGCACATAGATCAGACAATCATCTCAGACGAAAATATCTCACATTGTTATGATCTCTTTTCTTCATCGAGACGTTCTTCTTTTCTCTCTAGAAACCCCTTGTACTCGCATATGGGGACACTCATATTGCTTTCGCCATGTGTTGATGTTTCTTGGACCACACTTCTCTATCTACGAAGTATTGTGATCTTCTTTTCCTTCAGACAGCTACTCCACCAGTATCTTCTTTTTATAGGTACTTAGTCATGCACCTTCTCCCATATTCCATACTATTCCATGCTGCGCATCTCATAGTATAAATACCCCGCTGCCTTGTACTGTATTCTCCATACTTGATCTGTGCAATCATATGCATTTCTTGTGTCCTCTCTACTCTCTGAAACTCTTTGAGTCTTGCCTTGCCTTTGTTCTCTGAGTTCATCTCAGAGTCTCTGTCTCTGTCGCTCAGTCTTTGCCTTGGTCTCCTAGCTCAATGGATTCTGTTGACCTCCTCGTGAGTGTCCGACCATAGAGAGGTTGTTGAACGACACAAGTGTACGTTCAGCGTAACACACATTAAAAGAACAAAGATCCTATTTAGAAAAGATTCAGTGACCATCACACCAAGTAGAGTTTGCACACCAACGTTAGGCCAGGTCATGAGATCGTTCGTTGCATTGGACATGGCTTTTATAACGGGGTTCTTGAACACTTTGTCTGGAAGGTCCAAGTCTAGCGAGTATTCCAGAATCCAGGTCAAATTGTAGATTTAGCTGGCGCACACGGGAGATATCTGAACCTTCAACCATAGCAGCACCAATGGTGGCTTGCCACATCAGAATAAACTCGCCTACTGGTGGAATGTGATCCTGTGACCAATTGCATGATTGTGTCATCTGCGAGTCACTCCACTCAATGAAAGCACAAACAAAGCTGGGATGTGTGTGTTAAAAACTATCAACTAGATCCCACAGGAGACTGAATACTGTTTGTAAGCACTGGGGGTGGAGGTCTCACGGAAGCAGGACAGGAGACTAAAAACATTCTGTAAGTATGTTATCCAGACCGTAATGAACATACTAACTTGTATAACATGGCAGTGTGGGTGAATCTTGGACAAGGGCATTCCAGGTCAGCGACAACGTTCATTGAAATATCATGGCCAGCCTGAATGATGTCAGGTCATGATTGAAGCTCACTCTCATCCAATAAATCATCAGTCTGATTTAGAGTAGTTAGTGCAAGGACGGAGGTGTGTGTGATTGACCTACATAGAAGGCCCAAAAGAAAAATATTAGACAAGTAGTGAGATGCTTTACATCAGTATCTGGGAAGCTAAGGGCAGCAAACAGATCGAATTTGCCATAGTTTACAAACTTGGATCGTTTCCGGTCATCATACAAGCTTATGCTACACATCAAAGTAAGCGGTAGGTCTTCTGGAAGAAGGGACAAGAGTACATACTGTACTTGTTGAGCCAAGCCCGAGCTGCATGATTAGCTTCTTCCTGGTGAGAATTCACCCGCAGTTCAAATACATGGCCAGTAATGGCAGAGAGATCCTTGAGACAGAACTGATGTGGGAGAGAATTGAGGATCATTGGGATGTAGAATGCAGTTAAGCAGGGAAGTTTGTATGGCTCAAGGATGCTAGGAGATGTTGTGTGGGGGAAGGGAACATACCTTGAATGGCCCTTTTTATGCAAAAACAGGACCACAACGATGTGACACCATGACATCTGAAGGCTTACCTGAGAGAAAAAGAGTTGGGTGTGGCACACGTGTAACTATCAAGCAAGTTACAGCTGCTAAGCGTAAGTATATGTAGATCATATGTGAGAAAGTTCATAGCTCACCTCAGTCAGTGCGCATGCAGGCGAATGACTGAGGTGACTAGCCTATTACCAACTGGGGCTACGGATGCAACTGTACAATCTGGAATTGTTTGTAGAGTCTGACCCCAGTTTGTTCAGTTGTTTCAGTAAACATGCCAAATTGCCGATGGCCTCTACATTTTTGAAAGCTGTTTGTTCCACGGTGCTTGAAATCGACAGGTGTGGTTTGACTGGAAATATGTGTTGTAAAAGCATGCATGAAATTGCGAATACTACATGCCGATGCTAGCAGTGCAATATGTTCGATGGTGGATATGCATGTATCCAAGAACCAAAATGGTGCAAAAGGTGACAAAGTTAACAATGCATCAGAACCAGTCTCAACTTGGTTCGTTGTACAGCAATTCCAGGCTACATGCATGCATGTCAGCACTCGGGACAGTGCTGGAGACACAGCTATGTTGCAGAACATGAGGACAGCACACATACACAATCGTGTTGAGCATCAGGAAACTAACAGTCCATTACTGAAGCTATTCAGCTAACAACCATGCTAGATTTCCTGGCTGCCTGTGTTCTGCTCAAGATGTTGCTAGGATTTATTCTCAAATCCCTGACCTTCACCATGGCCACCATCATCTCAATCTTACCCACTCAGAGAATGTCAATCACATCAATCATGACATGTGGAAAGGCAACATGTCTGTCCATAACTGCAATCTTCAAGCTGCACAGTTAGATGGTTGGATGATCACAATTCTAAGTCTTGTGACTTCCCCAGTTGACCCAGCTCACTTTGACTATGATGCCATCTTTTCTGTCAAAGGGTGGACATATTACACATCTTCAGTGGAGGAAAGGGATTAATTAAGAGGAGAAAGATGGCAAAGATGAAAGCATAATTCCAGTCCCTATCACCACCATTATCACAAAGGCTCCCACAACAAGCCCATCAGATATCAGTTCAACAGAAACAGGGATGACTCAGGCAGACTCAAGTTCTGGGATCAATTTTATTCCTATGTTCAAGAAGTAACTCAGTGAAATGAATGCTACAGAAGTGATAGATATGTACATCATCACTCCCAAGCCTTGTGACTGGCTACCACTGACTGGGAAGGGAATTCACCCTTAAGATTATCTAGTCTACAAGGAGAAATGGGTACACAAGTCATTCATCTGTTAGCTTCTATTTTACCTCAAAATCATATAATTAACTTCTGCACATGCATGGCTTCACACCTGTGAACAAATACATTGAAGTACTATCCTCTCCCTCAATGGAGTCATGCTTCACTATTGGGAAACCCTTTGTCACACTCCTTCACTTGGAAAATCACACAACAGCACTCACTCTCATCCACTCAACAAGCATTTAAGAAAACAAGGTCTCACATAATGACATCAACCTCAAGACATTGCAAGACAATGGTTCAAAGATCAAAGTAACAGGTAGCATCCTCATACTTCCATGCAGTGCTGAACAGCCTGGGAAAGGAGACCATGCCAGTAGTGCCACTTGGGTTTGGAATGGTGCCTATCTCAAGACCAACTCTGCCACTCCTGGACATAATGGATTAGTGACAATGGACAAAACCATTGAGATCAGTACTTTCAGATCACTCATTGAACCCATCAACCCCACCATTATGGGAGCTTCTGCATACCTATCTATTGACAAGATGGCAGAAATCAACTCACAAGGTGTTACATGGCTACTCAGTGGTGATATCCTCCAGACAGCAATTGATTTTATTCAGAGGCATGTCCTGGAGACAAAGAACCTAGCATCAATTCACATGCATAGGACAATGAATGGACAGTTCCTGCATCACTCAGAAGATGGTGAGCAATGTAGTGACTTAGATTTAATGATCTAACACATTCATAGGTACTCCTACACTCATCTGTGAACCAGTGACATCCTAGCTCACACTTCAGAAGGTAGCTGTGACTGAAGTGACCTGCCCACTTTGCCAAGAGTCCACCAGTGATATCCACTCACACATGGGACAGCACATCCTACATGCAATGTGTGGAGTCAAAGAAATGCTACCCTCTCCAGCCAAACACCTTTTCCTACTGTATGTGGATTCTGTGGTTCATTAGAGGTCACACATACTACTGTAAGTGTATGCTCAAGATCAAGGTCACCTCACCTGCCCCAGAGTTCCTCACAGACTGCTCATATCAGACATCAATCAAGTTCAGTAATGCCTCTTGACCAACAACCACCACCATCCCCTCATGGGAAAACCCCCATCACCCCCACTCAGGCATCCACCAAGGCCTTAGCTGCCCATGCCCCTCACCAGCATTCCCCAAAATCAAAGCATCACTGCAATCCTGACCAGCCCTGCTCTATCCCCCTCTCTGCAATAGGGAGGTTGCACCACTATTTTCCTCATGGCACCTTCAAAACCTGCTTCATCCCCCCTCTCTCCCTGTGCATGTGCTCAAACACTTCACAGCTCACCCCCCTACTTGAACATGAAAGGTGCTCAAAGGCCCCTGCAAGGGCAAATCCATCCTCATTCCCACCCATCCCACCTCTTGTTCTAAACAGGCCCCAAGAGCAGTCCATTGATTGGTGGATCTTTTCCACTCATTCAAATCCTGCCTCAATCCCTCTGCCCTGTCTTCAGGAAAGGTCCCCAAGCTGCTGGTATAGTTATACCAGAATAACATTCTGATCCACTTTTGCTCCTGCATGAAGGCACCCAAACACCACTCCTCCTTCCCTCTACCTCCCTTTTTCTCCCACTGGGACCTCCTCTCAAATCACCATATTTAGAAAACATTGCCACATCTCAATCCACCCCCACCCTGTTGGCTCTTGCCCAGCAGGTCTATTCCCTGCAAGTGGAACTGGTATCCCTCCAAGAATGCCTTGCCTCTTCAAACCCTCCCCCCTTTTCCTCTACTGAGTCTGTTCAACCTCATCCACCTTCCACAGACACTAAAGGGCACCCAGCTGTGCTAAATGGTCTTTCCCCTTTTGATCAAGGCATTCTCTCCTGTCTTCTCCCACCCTCTCTGCCCATCTTTTGTCACAAAGGCCTCCATGGCTAACTGTTTTGCTCCCCCAGATTTCCCACACACCCATGAGCATTCTGTTTGGACTGTCTTTCTGACATTCCTGAAATCTGATGGAGCTCGCAGCACTGCAGCAGTATTCTTGGATTACCTTGGGTTCCTTTACTGTACCCCTGACACTATTGACCATAACAATGCTAACACTTTCCTGTTAATCCATATAGAGGGCTTAGGTGAAGATGAAGTGGAATTCTTAGTCTAGGTACCCACCCATCTGCTACCTGCATCTGTGATTGGGGGGTCATGCGATTGTGAATCTCCACCCTGCCTTTATTGACACATGCTACAGAACTTTTTTGTCTATGATACAGTCTCCCTTGCTTGTAGTTTACCTGCATGTACTGTCTACCATGGGGTGTACCTCCCCTAGGACAATAAACAAGAAAGGAAAAAAAATCAAGTTCAGCTATTGACGGAAATCATGTCCAGGGGCTACGCCCACCCAAACGGGTACCTTAGGAACCCGTACGGACATCCGATGGAGCCCCGCAGGCTCCAGAACACTCGGGATTTCCAGTTATCACACGCTCTGTGAATCGCTTACCCGATTAGGTCACGGAATAGACTAGAA